>JAAOIU010228046.1:0-19059 GCA_018107765.1 Hypogeococcus pungens | reverse complement strand
AAAGCTCAGGAGTGCGTGCAGTAAGTAAATAGTAGTGCACACTTCATCGTAATCTGTGGAACGGTGCTAAGAGTAACAAAAATTTGTGCATCATTACAGGTATCAACAAATTTTGCATCGAAATTTGGTCTATTTGGCGTCTATCGCAGATTCAAATCAAAATATTCAAGCATTACTTCCCGTATGTTTAATTGATTTATTTTGTTTGTCTGACGCATTTTTGCATCAATTTTGTTTTGATTTAATAAATGTTGGTAATCTATGCTTACTTTCAGCCTCCACAAGGCGTACTTGTTCCTCCAGTTCAGCATGGAATGCATAATGCTAATGCACCTCCGTCTCAAGGTGCTGTGCCACCGTCAAACGAAATTCAAAATCCACAAGCACCTCCGCCGAGTAATTTCCCTCCGCAGTCAAATGTATATCGTGGTCAACCGCAACCTGTAAATCCGCAAAGTAAGTGTATCAACTCTTTCGTATTAAAAATCTTTCTTGGGTAAATCACTGTCAACGATTTATGTGAATGCAGGACCACCTGGGAATGCTGGTCCACAACAGTACAGGCCTAACATGCCGGGGTATCCTCAACAAGGTCCTCATCAAAATTTCAGCAATAATCAGTACCCTGGTCCATCCCCTAATCATGCTCCTCCTCAACCTAATTATAATTCAGCTTCGCAACAACCACCAGGAAGTGCGCAAGGAGGACCTTATCAGCCATCCCCTAGTAGCTATCCACCTTCACAGGCACCTAGCCCCTATAATCAACCCGCTCCTAACAGTTATGGTCCTCCATCTTCGGTTTCACCAGGAAATCCAAATTACGGTCCACCCGTGCAGTCGCAATCTGCCTATCCGAACGGTCCAGGTTATCCACCGAATGCGCAACAACCAAATTACGGACCTACCTACGGGCAATCAGCATATGGACCAGGCTCTCAAAACATAGCTCAGGGGGCACCAAACCAGGGTTACCCTGGTGGATACCCACCTTCAAATTACCCCGCTCAGCAAAATAACTATCCTCCTATAAGTGCAGCGTCTCAAGGAAATGTCAACCCACAACCGTCTTACTCTCAAACAACGGCTTCTCCTTCGGCATCTACGCAAACGTACCCCGCTAATAACGCACCAAATTACCCGCCTGTGTCGCAGCCAAATCCGAACAATCCTCCAAATGCATCTTATCAGTCAAATCCTGCTGCACAGGGACCTCCTCAACCTGGATATGGTCCAACTCCGCCGACGCAAAATCATCCACCGCCGCAGTCGTATCCACCGAATCAAGGCCAGCCCCCTCAAGGGTATCCTACTCAAAATTATCCGCAACAAGGGTACGGACCTCAGACGTACCCAACAGTTCCTGGTCAACCAGCTGCGACTTATCAGCAATATCAACGCCCTCCAGGACCCCAACCACAGCCTGCTCCTCAAGGACAACCTTCCCAGTACCCCAACTATAACTACCAACCACCTCCTCAATAATTATTGAGGAGAATTTGCCTGGTGCAAGTTTACTACGTTGTGACATGTAGAACAATTTTTTTAAAGCGATGATTCCGATTATTTACTACTTATTATTTATTGACCCATTGTTAGATCACTTCAGTAAGTTTGAGTTCGAAGTGCATGAAGTCATGAAAGTATTTTCTGTTCTCCTTCATAACTATTTATATTTTTGTGTTTGAAATGCAGGAGTTGGATTTTTTACTTGATTGATTCAAGATGTTAGTTGTCACGTGTGTGAGTTATTGTGTGTATGTTGTTGTTGTTTTTTTTTTCGTTATTCTTTCCAAATCGTCAAAACAAGGTACTTTTTTTCGCGTTAAAGAAGTATTTTTATTCTAGAAGCTTAGCATTCCGGTGAGTAAGAAACTGCTTTTTTGTGATCATGACTTTTTCGCAAACTATAATTAAAATTCATACTTCGTTTCTTATGAACTTATGCTGTGATATTTGAATGTTAATTTAAGTATTAATTTGTGAATGAAGTCACTAAAAAATCTTGTTTTATCTAAAACAATACTACTATTCAGGTTTAAGCGTTAACTTTTCTCTTCGGACAATGTTGTACTAATTTAACTATTTAATTAAGAAGCTTTTTTGCTTATTATAATCGGATTGTGAATGAGAATATAGAGCGAGTTCGCAGTTTGGTCGATTATTTATTTAAATCTTGAGATTTTTATGTGAATTGTTTAGAAAATTTGCTACGTTTGTGTTTTTTTGTGAAAGCGGTTAGTACGTTGAAGAATTTGATGTTCAATAAATTTCTTATTAATTATAGTTAGTAAAATATTTAGTTTACTTATCGTGGTAGAGAATGTACGAATTCAAATAACTACATATGTACATTTTACTTTTTTGCTTGAAATTTTTTTATGCTCTGCTTTTGCAGCGTTTTTGTTATTAATTTGTGTGATTGAAATGTAAAGTATAGAATTATATTTATGAATAATGGTATTGTAATTTGAATTTGATATAGAATAAATAAGTTCGCCTGCTGCAAATCCTACTGTTTTCTTTTTTTGGTCACATTGATACACCTTTGACTTATCAAATAGTCACACTGATTAAACAATACAAGCAAAAACGACATAAGGACAAGCGATGAAACGGAGATTTTTGATAATTATTTTGACTTCAACAATTGATAAAAATTGTATTGTTCGGGATTAATACGATTTTATTATTGTAACGTACTTTTGTTGTTGAGCTTGTGCTGTTGATTTTACCTGAAAGTTGAAATTGCCTGATTTCTGTGCAAACGTTGTGCCGTGCAATTTTCAACGCGTCACTTGTTCACTTCACATTTTAAAACCCGGCAAAATGGAAACTATAATGCAAGTATTTACAGATTTTCAAGAAAATCTAGACCGTGAACAAAATACTAGAGAACTGATTAAAAATACTACAAAAGAAATTGAGGAAAGTAGCCGTAAAATCATCACTCTTCTCCAAGTAATTCATCAAGAACAAGCATCACAGCAAATTCCTGCAGCTTGTGCAAAATGTAAGTTAATCTTGCAAGACGACGTGAAACCTGCATACACTGCGTTATCTGAACGAATCGAAAAGGGAATGTATTACAAGTACAATGACTACTGGAAAATGGCAACTCAAAAGTTATGTTTTTCAGTTACGCTCATAAATTATTTAGAGAAATCCGCGCTGATTCCCCATGAAGATGTTGCGGCAACGTTAGGTTTGGCTGTCAACGAAAAAGAAGGCTTCCATTTACCCATCGAAGATTATTTATTTGGTTTATTGGCATTAGTAAGCGAATTATCGAGGTATGCTGTAAACGCCGTTACCAACGGTGATTACGAAAAACCAATGCAAATATCTAATTTTGTTTCTGAAATAAATGCCGGATTTCGTTTGTTGAATTTGAAGAACGATGCTCTGCGTAAAAGATATGACGTTTTGAAGTACGACGTTAAAAAGATAGAAGAGGTAGTGTATGACCTTTCTATCAGAGGTTTAAAATCTAAATCGGAATCTGATCTCGCTTGAGTTCCACTTATATTATTTTGTTATGAAATAAGTTTCTATTTTTTTGAAATAAAAGCTTTCTTTGATTTTGTTACTTTTTAGCGTTGTATTGAATTCCATTATACGTTCGTCGTTTTTATTAAATTAGTAAACTCTATTACGTAAATCGTATTCGCATGGAGATTATGAGAATCATCCAAACATCTTGGCTCGGGAGTTCAGACAGGGCTTAGCGACTAGTGACTTACGTAGCGTTAGTTCGGCGGGTTTGGGGTAGGAGGATGGAACAAGTGTGGTCAAATGTCAGCACTGGGATGTATCAAGCGGCGTAGTGGCGTCAGCGTTGTTGAGTGAAGTATTTTTTCTTACTCGTGATAAGGAATTCTAATAGCGGATTAAATTTAATTAATTATTTTGTCGTTTCCGGTAATTATGAATTACTTTTACAAACCGTCAGCTCGCATACTATAGTATCACTGTGTCTAAAAATGATGCTCTCAGGAAACCCATTTCTCGTTAAAATCCAGCTTATCACTTACGCATTTTTTTTTTCATTTTTCACTGCAACTTCTTCTGCTCATATTCATAGTAAAGAAAGGGCTGAAGATGGAGCTTACTCTCCTAAATTGTCTAGTCACAATACAAAGAAAACCGAATCCGAGTTTACTCACGAAGTTATGTTAGGTGAGTGAGATATTCTTTCTTGTTAATGGTTGAATAAATTATCTGGTATTCGAATAGGAAGTTCTAAAATTTTTTGCTTCAGGAAGTTCTAAAGAAGCTGAAGAATTTGATCACCTTACTCCAGAAGAGTCTAAAAGAAGATTATCCTTGCTACTCACCAAGATTGATACAAATGGAAATAAATTTGTTGATCCTGATGAACTGTATGCTTGGATTATTAAATCATTCAAGTACGCAATTTTATTCCTTTCTTTACGTGAGTGTAAAAGAGACACGGCTGAATACCGAATACTCTTTAACATTCTCTTTTAGGAAATTGTCCGAAGAAGAAGCTGAGGAACGATTTGATGAGGCCGATTTAAACAAGGATGGTCAGATTACATGGAAAGAGCAACTTTTGGATTCTTTCGGCGAGGATGGAGAGTTTGACGAATCAGAAGGAGAAGATGAACTGGTATATTAGCGCAAAATTTACTTGTTATTCGTTTTGCTTATCTTGATTTCATTTACGCCATTATTTTTATTAGCTTATCAAAGCAGACAAGAAGTTGTTTGATACAGCCGATTTGAACCGAAATGGGGTGTTGGACAGAACAGAATACAGACGATTTTGTCACCCTGAAGATTTTGGCGATATGTTACCAATTTTAATTCAAAATACTCTGGAAGAAAAAGATTTAAATAAAGATGGTCATATTGATTTCGAAGAATTTATTGGAGATAAAAGTTGGTAAATTACTTTTTAAAGAAAAGGACCTTTAAGTTATTTAATAATTACCAATTCCATCTTGTAGGTAAGATGCAAGATAATGAATACATCATTTCAGAAAAAGCATCATTTGAAGTGAATTATGATAAAAATAAAGACGGTGTATTAAGTAACGAGGAAATTATTTCCTGGGTTGTTCCAAATTCTTCGTAAGTTGTTAACAAAAAATTTTTACATCGAGTAAGAACATGTATTATGAATCAATTAACACTGTCGAATGACTTTTAGGCAAATTGCTATAGAAGAAACTAGACATTTATTAGCAGCTGCGGATGATAACCACGATTCTCTTTTGTCGTATGATGAAATTATGGAAAATCATGATATTTTTGTGGGAAGCGAAGCTACCGATTTCGGAGAACATTTACAAAATATTCATGCTATTATGGATGAACTTTGAAACCTTGATGATTCCATGTCTGTAACAAATCTGGTCATTTTAATACTTCATTACGTTTACTTTTTGCATTTATCGCGTGTATTTATTTAATTACTGAATTTTAATCTACTTCTTCGTTTTTCAGTTTTCAATATTTTTGGCTTTTTAATTACGTATTTACCTACTTATTAAAATGTTTTAAAGGGATGTTGCGCTACTAATTTTTTCAATCTTTTTCGTATGTTTATGTGCCTACCTTCATATTTTTTCAGTATTCTCAGTACCACTGATATCATTTGTTCTTCAATTATTTTTCATCCTTTGTGTTCGTAGAATTAAGAAAAGAGTGTTGAGAGATATTTTCAATAAAATTGTTCTCGACATGTTTTCATGACTTCCATTTCATTGCCATACTTGGATGTTAATTTGACAATTCCTGACTAGCATTTTCATTTTTTTCAAGCACAAGTGTGGATTTTTAAAAATAAGTACAGAAATACGCAAGCAAGTATGATTAGGTCTTTTAATTCTTCACGATCACGGCCAAGCCGCCTAACTTAGGTTTGTTCGGACTGCCAGTTCTAAGATTTTGCGAAATAGGTGTGGGGGAAAGTATAGTACCCTAGCGAAAGTTAAGCGTATGGAGCGTATACGGTATCTTCGGTCGTGCGATGCGTGTTGTTATCATATCATTTAATTTATCAATAATCATGTTTTCTTCAATTTTTTTCGTAAATTTTTGATTTTTCAATTTCCATTTAAAATTTTGTTTTCCGACGGGTGGTTACAAAAATTCATCGCGAAATAATTGTGAGGAAGCTTTGTCTATTTTCGCGAGTAAGCTAAAAATAATCTTTCATATTTTAAGCGTAGATCTTTATACCTCTTACGATAAATCAAATTTCACATTGTGTAGATATTGGCATTTTGTCACGGAATTCCAGGAACTGCTTAGTGGATAATTCGATTTTCTGTCAGCATGGATGACCAAATTTGCCCTAGGTGTAAAACGAGTCGTTACAGAAACCCTTCTTTGAAGTTGATGGTAAATGTTTGTGGTCATACGCTGTGTGAAAATTGTGTGGAATTACTGTTTATTAAAGGTAAGTGTCTTCGTTTCTGGTAACCCCGACGATGGAAAAGTATCCATGTTCATTCATACAGTTGATTGATTACAGGCTCTGGAAGCTGTCCTGAATGTGGCGTTTCTTTGAAAAGAAATAACTTCCGATTACAGCTCTTTGAAGATGCTTCTGTTGAGAAAGAAGTAGATATCAGAAAACGAATTCTGAAAGATTATAATAAAAAAGAAGAAGACTTCGAAAGTTTGCAAGAGTACAACGATTATTTAGAAGAAGTAGAAACGATTATTTATAATTTGACCAACAATATCGATATTGCTGAAACTACTCGGAAAATAGAGCAGTATAAGAAAGAAAACAAAGAAATAATAATGAGGAATAAGATGAAGTATAATAAAGAAGTCTTAGAATTAGATAGATTACTGGAAGAAGAACGACAATACGAACAAGATAAACGGGAAGCTTTGGAAAAACAAGAAATAGAAATTAAACGTCGAAAAATCATGGAGAAGGAGGCGTTAATAGACGAATTGATGTTTTCCGATTCTAATGCGAGAGAAATTTTGAATTTCTTTGCCGAAAATAAAACTCAAGTCAAGAAGGAAACAGTTGAGGAAACAGAAAAACAATCGAAAAAGGAGTCGAGGAAGATTAATTATTTCTCTACTGGTTTAAAGATTGGAGACACCAACCAGTTGTATGGAGCAGTAGTTCCTAAAATTGAAGAAGGTCCACTTTATGTTTACGTTGAGCCAACATTTATCGTAGACGGACCCATGTTCCCGGCTTGGAACGAGTTAGAAAGTGATGGTTATCTGCAGCACGTAAGGCAAGAAACTCCTGATGAAAAAGCTGGCGGATACGTTTCCTCTTTAGCGTGTATGAGAGCTTTACAAGAAGCAATGTTTGGCTTGTATAATGTTTCAAAAAAAAACGAAGTTCCATCGTAATTTTTATTTATTTCATGTACTTTTTCTGCATTAATATTCTTTGTTGAATCGTATGGGTATTTTTGCTAATTGTTATCGCGTTGGTTATAATTTTCTTTTTGTATTGCATAGAAGAATAAATTCCTTGTGACATACCGATGGTTTCGTAAAAATAAAGTCAGTCAGTCTTCTGTAATGTGATTTAGACGAGCTGCATTTTTCCAAATTATGAAGGTATAGACGATGGTACCGTGTTTCGCTCAAACATAGCATCAACTTCAAAATTTCATTTATGATAATTCAGCTAATAGAACATATCTCCTCACAAGGTTACTTTCCTAGAAATCTCAATCTGCAACTGCTGAATTAAAATTATAAATTTCAATGATTTGGCACTGTTTTTTCGGTCCATACTTCCAATTTACTCAAAAAATTCACAAAAACGTTTGACATCAACAGTAAAAGTGAATATAATGCGGAGCAGACAGGTTGAGAGAAACCGTTTATTTATATAAATACACAATTGCAACGTGATGAAAAAATTCAACTTTTAGTTGCTTGCATAACAAATAATTTTGCCAAGGATTGAGAACAAAATTTAGATATGTGTTCTCCATAAGCTTCAACTTGGCTTGCCATCAACATAGGAGTAAGCCGAGCCGGAACAGGGATGGGTTTAAATAATTTATTGATGTCTTCTTCGGGTAGGGGAGGTTCCTTCTTAAGGGCACGAGCGGCATTTTCTTGAGCCTGTGATTTGGAAAACAGAAATTACATGTAGTACTTTTCAGACACAACCGATGAAACTGAACACGCAACGTTACCCTTTTCGCCAAGTATCTATTCTTGTCTTGCGCTTGTCTAGCGACAGCTAATTGGAAACGATTGAACTTGATAGCCTCTTGATTCAAATCGTCGACACGTTCCATAAGGGAGCGCAGTTGCCCTTCCAGTACGCTACTGAAATAGAAAAAAAATCATACGATGTAAAAAAATCAATTCAAAAACCTATTCAATTGAAAAATTGGGAGTAGAAACGTACGCTGTTCCTAAATCCAAAAAATTAGATCCATCTTGAGGAGGCACGTAATCGGTGAGTTCACTCAGTAGAATGTTCGTAAGAGACGAATTTTTAATGACAATTGGTACTTCCATCAGAAGAGTTTCGTAGCCAATTTTCAACTGTCGCAAAGCTTCTGGTGTGAAATCATTTTCTTTATACATGTTTATCGCTTGAGGAGTTAGGCGGTAAGCTTTTATTGTTAAGAATCCACGTCCAGTCTTGTTTGTATCTAATAAAACATGATAAATTTAGCATTTCAAATTCTACGTAGTCACCGAAACAAAATCTATTTTTACCGTAAATCAAAACAACAGATTCTTCAATTGAGGTTTGATAATGATACTGCGACTCCAACAGTGGTAAACTTAAAAAATTTCCGACATCCGAACTCTGATACCAACCAACATGATAGTGATCAACGTTGACTCGTCGCAGTCTTCTCATCATATCCAACTGGTAATCCTCTAAAAAATTTTCTCGCATCAAAATACCTTTATCATTGAAATGTTCCAATTTGAAAACGTCGATATACCTTCATCGATGGTATCATCGTAATTTTTGGGAAATGCAAAGCAGTTGGTTATTTCGAGCGTTTTACCGACAATTAAACCCAACAGTGCACCTTGAGCCACTTCTAAATTTCCTGAACATTCTTCATGACAGTGCTTGGTTATCTTCATCAAAGCCTACGGAGCGTGCCGTCAAAAGATTGTGTTATACGTAATAATGCAAGATGAACAATATTATTCTATTACTAATAATTTTCAGAAAACATTTTGAGGTAGGTGTTCTACATACCAAGCCTTCGATTTGGACACATTCTATGAAAGTTTCATCTTCTTGAGGTTTAACGTACCGCGAACTTGAAGCCATTATAAAATACCGTGATTATTGCGACAAATAATAAAATTACACCTTCAATTAAACAAGATTTCCACAAACTTAAGGCACGTTAACCCAAAGCTTTCTTTATCAGTTTTTGGGAATCCGCTGCTAACTTCTTCCCCCATTCAATGGTGTTGGTGTTGAGGTAATTTTTTTTTTAGAACTTTTGATGATGCCATCGTGGCAACTTTTGATAAACAGTAACAGTGTTGAAAAAGAAATACTGAAAGTGGTCTAAAAAATTTTTCATTTTCAATTTTGCTCACACTGTTTTGTTGAGTTGATTGATAAAAGTTGAAAGTTTATTTTTTTTCTGTTTACTATCGATTTCAATCTTTGACGTTTTTATATAGAGCTTGCTAATTAAATTAATTTATTACTCATTACTTTTATGGTTTAAACTTTCATTTCTGTTAAAATTATTTACTAAGCACTGATTAATATTTGCTGTTAATTGTATGCAATCAGTATTACTGTTGAAAACGCTGTGCTTTCAAACTTCTCATATTATTACTGCTGCTGTTGAACTTCAAAATCGATCGATTTTGAATAGTTCGGTAAGTACTCAATGGTAGTAAAGTGATCTATACTTTTCAATGAACACCATCGTTCTCCTTTGGTATCAATCATCTTCTTAATCTTGCGAATCTGTTTTCAGCTATGTGTTTCAGTTGCTTTTCACAACTTCGGCCACGCTACAAGCGCCTCGTAGATGATATATTTCCCGCTCTCCCGCAAGACGGACTTGTCAAAAGTAACATGGAGAAACTCACTTTTTACGCTCTCTCATCACCTGAAAAACTTGACCGCATCGGCGAATATCTCTATCAAAAAGCTAGTCGAGATATCACCCGAAGACGGGAAGGATATGTGAAAATTGCTATGGAAGCCATGGACCAACTGTTAGTCGCTTGTCATTCTCAGACGCTCAATTTATTTGTCGAAAGTTTTCTAAGAATTGTTCAAAAGCTATTGGAATGCCCGGAAGCAGAGCTACAAATTCTCGCTACTCAATCTTTCGTAAGATTCGCCAATATTGAAGAGGACACGCCGTCTTATCACCGACGGTATGATTTCTTCGTTTCCAAATTTTCATCGATGTGTCACAACAACAACCAAAATTTACAAATAAGAGAGCGAATTCGCTTAGCCGGCATCAAAGGATTGCAAGGCGTGATTCGAAAAACCGTCTCAGATGATTTGGTGGAAAATATTTGGGAATCGGTTCATATGGATAAAATAATACCATCTTTGTTGTATAATATGCAAAATCCTCGACATAAAGCTGAAGAAGAATGTTTATCAGATCACGCTGATACTAATGAGTTACTACATAGTAATGAACAGGAAAAAGATCCAGCTGTATTAGCGGAATCGTGTTTTCGCGAACTTGTTGGTAGGGCGTCATTTGGCCATGTAAAAAGCGTTATTCGACCGGTTTTAAGACATTTCGATCTTCATAATTTATGGATCAACAAATCATTTGCCATACATTGCTTTCGATTGATCATGTTTTCTATCCAGTCTCAGTACCTTTATACGGTAATTGAAAGTTTGATGATACATTTAGATGAAAATTCGAAATTACCATCGAAAATAAGGACCAACGTGGCTGATGTTTTGTCGAAAATTATTGCCATTGCGGCTGGTGAAAGTGTTGGTCCTACCGTTTTGGAAATAATAAATTCTTTACTTACGCATTTACGTACTTCTGTTACGAGGCAAAGTGCTAATACCACCAGTGACTTTATTGATGAGGATGAAAAGAATTATCAAGAAGCGTTGATCGCTGCGTTGGGTGAATTTGCTGCTCATTTACCTGATTATCAAAAAATAGAAATAATGATGTTCATCATGTCGAAAATTGCCTATTCAAATTCTACCTCCGGTTTTTCCAAAGTCGACGATCGCATTCAACATACTTGTTTGAAATCATTGCTAATGGTGTGTTCTAAATACAGCTCTATTCATATGACAGCTACATTGCCGCAATCATTTTTGGACCCACTGCTGCGTTGTTCTCAGGTCGTAGATCCACAAGTACGGCTTCTTGTTCAGAACGTATTACACACGCTATTCGATCGTCACGGCAATGGAACAAAACTCTCCAAACCCGTATTAGAGTTTAATGGATTAAATATTACTTACGAGAAGTGTTCCCGAACCGATTCTATTTTTATGCATAAACATGGTCCAGAGTTATATGCCAGTTTATGCGAATCACTAGAACATAAAAATAATTCAATCGACAATGTTGAAGCTGTTTATAAGACAATGGCACTATTGTGTGTCGAATTAACCTCCGAGGAAACTATTAGCGATTTTTTCCACGCTGTTGTGAATATTCAAGATTTAGCTTTAACTCACGATTTCTTACCTCACGTTCTCAAATATCAGCTACACACAATCGTTATTTGTTTACTGTCCCTTGTGGCTTATATTCACTCGATTACCACTCTTCAAGCATATGTTAATAAGATAACGGAGAGTCGTAAAGAAGCTAAAGCTCTTCATTTGTTGCCAGATCTGTGCATGCATTACGAAATCCTTCCTGAATTTGCGTTGCCTGATGGAGTACTGGTCGATCAAGCACAGCTAATCGAGTGTTTAAATCAAGCTGGAATAGACATCACCAAATTGGCATCTGACGGCGCTGCCACTTTAAGTAAACACAATGTTCCTTTGGTGCATCGCCACAGTTGGGTGGAAAATGCTCCTGTATCAAGTTTAACCGACTTCAGTTTCATCGAGTGTAATAGCGACGCATCGTCTCCTTGTATTGAGCGTAAATACCCTAATGAAGATTTAACTTTCGAAGCTATGAAACGCGTTTTGACTGAAAGCTCGGAAAGACAACGAGAAGAAGAAGCTATTCGCAACGCTAAGCTTTTCGAGCAATATAAATTATCATCGTTCAACGAATTAGTGGAAATATCTACAAGAAAAGAAGGAGATACCTTGCAGTACAAATTGGAAGAAATTTTCAATAAATTGAGCGTTGACGGTATCCGATCTCCCACAAAAAACGAATGTGAACGAAAAGAATGTTACAAGCCATTATTAGAGACATTGTTTCCAGAATGTTTCGTTTATTAATTCTATTTTTACTTAGTTACCTCTGTTACTCCTATTATTACCTATCTATATTATTTTTTTTTTGTTGAAATGCTTTCTTCATTTGTTAAGTACCTGTGCAAAGGTTGTGTTTTGTTTTTTTTTTCTGTTGACTAATTATATTTTCGTTTTTTTTTCGCTTCTTTAAAAGGAGCATTTGTCAACTTTTTTCTTGCTAATTCATATAAACGGTAGTTTCATTTTCATTGCCCAACTACGGAAGTTCCTGTTCCAGCACTTTTTTTTAGACGTACTCATCAGTGCGTAGGAATGTGTTATTGATTCAATGTGACATTTATCCGATATAAGAATGACTAGAAAAAAGAAAAACTTTTTGAACAATCAAAATCACCAATCACGTTTTTGAAGTATGGCCGTGCAGGTTATGTCCCCAATGGCGCACACCACCAAACGTAGCATATCTGTACCCCAATATTTTCGAATCAGTGCTGCAAGAGTGGTGGAAATAGAACTCCACTCCGAGTCACTCTCACTCGTAGACTTTCCATTCTCACTCCCACTCCACTCCTACTCCCATATCACTAATATACCACTCTCGCTCTTACTCCACTCCCACTCTTTTCTCTGAAAATTTCCATTCTACTCTCACTCCCACTCTTCAAATTTTTTTTCTCATAATTTTGATACTGTATCATAGCATTGTAGCGTGTAACTCAACGCAACATGTGGGTTAATTTTGAAAAAATAAAATATATTCAAAAATTCGACTACCATAGTATTTTTTAGGTAAAATTAAAGAACAATAAAAAAAAACTTGGCACATCACATCAACATAGTCAAATTGAATGAAACGAAAAAAAAATTAAGGGAGTGAACAGTACAGCAAATTTTTGCACTCTCACTCCCACTCTTCGACAGAGCACTATTTCATGAGATTACTCTTCAGCATTTTGGTGATTTCACTCTCACTCTTTCAAAAATTTGCACTGCCAATCGCTCTTCACTCCCACTCTCACTCCACTCTTACAGCACTGTTTCGAATAAACTTTTTTTTTTAATGAGGTATTCCGCCATAAAGCATTAATTTAATTTAGAGCTTCATCAACATTAACATTAACAAAAAATAAAAATTCGACAAATTTAGAGTTATGAAAAGAGCGGTAGTAGTAGTGGGCATGGACAATGGCATGCAAACAACATTAGCACAAAAGCTTTAAAAATGAAAAATCAGCAAAAAGTTCATTTCAGTGTTGTCAAAGTTCGCAAACTTACCCTTTTTTTCGTAAACGTGAACTGAACGAATTCAAATTTTTGGGTGACTGACTGAATGCATGAACGCATGAACGATATCATTCATATTAACTATTTTGGTAGATTACAGCCTTTTTCAAACTACGACAAATTTTTATTTTGTACAAATATTACAAATGAAATGGTAAAGTGAACGCGTTCACGTTCGTGTTCATATGTATCTTCGTGAATGTGAACGTGAACAGACGTGAACTGAACTGAACGCGATTCGCAAACTTCGACAGCACTGGTTCATTTCTTTGACTATATTATGATTATCGATTCAATTTATACCGAGACCGATATCGATATTCGATAATCGATTCTCTCACCGCTTCCTTAGCTTCATGCTTGGCTTGGCTTTTTGGCGTTCTTGGCTTGTTTGGTTTGTTTTTGAAAATGGCGGTGTTTAGCTGTGGTCATGTTCAAATTTCGTGTTTCTGTGTGTAATGAATGTTCGAGTATGTAATTTCATCTATTTGCGCGATTATTAACCAAAAGTTAACGTAATGGACTCAAAGAAAGTCCAATTCATACGGGTCAACGGAGACACGTTAAAAACTGAAATAACAGACGACGAGAAAAAGTATAGAGAAACGCACATTCTCGGTAAGTCGAAAAGTAAAGATGCGGCAGCGAACAATAAATCTTATCCTTTACTTCATTCCTTTGTTATTAGACGGGAAAAGTGTTCTGAAGAAAAACATTTACTGTACTGCGTGTGGAAAGAGCTTAAAAGAAAAAGTTATAAGCAGAGATATCCATACACATCCAGTGTTGGAGGTGTTGTGGTGTAAAGTACGTTAACTTATACATTTAATACACACTAGACAGCACTACAATTAATTACATAAATTTTGAATATCAACTGCAGAAATGTGAAGAGTTTTACAGTGACGGAGAATTCTCTGCGGACGAAGACGGCAGTGACAAATATTGTCGCTGGTGCGCTCAAGGTGGACAACTGTACTGTTGCAGTTATTGTTCCGTTGCTTTTTGCAAGGTATTTACTGTATTGTCTTAGATAATATTAGTGTGGTGTGGAGCATCATCGATTTTTCTTTTCAGAAATGCGTGAAAAGGAATCTTCCGAAAAAAACGTTGAAAGATATTGAAGATGACGAGTGGAAATGTTTCGTGTGCGTTACTAAGCCGTTGTGGGATTTAAGAGCCATATGCGATGCCGCTAAACAATATGCGGAAGCGCGTTCAAAAAGGTAATTCTGCTAAAAATGCTAGGTCTCCTGAATGATGTTTCAGTGTTCTCATTTTCAACCTTGCATGTATTTGATTTACAGCCGTAAGTCAACTCGAATCGCGAAAAACTCCGAAGAAGATACAACCGAATCTGAGGTATCAAAAAGTAAATGTTCTAAACGACAGAAGAAAAACGATGGAGGATCGACGGAAGAAGAAAAATATAATGCAGATTCCGAAGATACTGCTTCAGTAGTGAGTTGTACGAAATCATTAGTACTTGGTCGAAAGTTTTGTACTGACATGTGTGTGATATCTTTTTAGGAAACGAATAAAAATAAACGTAAGTATGTCAGCAGTAGCGAAGACAATTCAAATGAACGAAAAACCAGACGAAGAAAAACTAACGACGAGTCTGCCAAATCCCAACCTCATCCCGACGAGAAGAATAAAGAGAAATTCAAAGCTATTGTTACGGATGCTATAAATGAGTCTGCTGTTTTACGAAAATTACTGACGAAAAAGGAAGCAACTTGGAAAAAAAATTATTTCGAGATCGATGTTGCAAAATTGAGCGAAACCGCGCAGCAATCGAAAGAAGAATTTTCCAAATTTTTCTCCGATATCAAGACCAGCATCAACTTGATGGAAAAATCGTGCATGGATAAATTTGAAGTTCTTGTTAACGAGTTGAGCAAAACTGAAGAAAAAACCGAATTGTCACCTGTAAAAGAAAGCGACTTCACAGCCGATGTACCAGAAGTTGAAAGTAAAGACGAAAACGCGGCCGATGTCTCCATCGTAACTGAAATTCCTGAAAAACAAACGCCTGAAAAATTGCCTCGTAAATCGTCCAATATTTCTACAAATGGTGTTGGTGATATGAGCTTGACGGTGTTCGACGACGACAGTCCCACCGACGTCAGCGACAGACCGGTCGAAGCCGACAAATCAAAGCCTTCCATTGGAGATTCTTTGGCGGTAAACGTTTCATCAATTATCGATTCACTGAATAGTGACGACGAAAATGAACTACGTAATCAGAACACCTCTTTGAAGGAGTCTGATCCAATGGAAGTGGATCAGTCCAAATCCGACAATGAAACCGAAAACAATGCTGAAATCATTATAAGCGATAAAGACGACGACGACGAAGTGACCCTTACCGAACCAACGCAAGAAAAACAACCTATATTCGAAGAAAATCACGCTAAAATGTCGCTGTTACAGCAGTCATCTTCGGAAAATAACGCTACAGATAAAGAAAACCCCGAAAAATTATCCACTGATTCCGAACTGTCTGGCGTTGATGTCTTACAGTCTGATCAAGAGGACGTCAACAAAACGGTAGGACTTTGATTTTAACCATTTCTCTTGTTGATATGGATTTTTATGTCATGTAAAAATTTCTAGTTTAAGATAATCATATTTAAAAAGCACATTATGTTATCGTTAATGTCAACATTGGGTTTCATTTGGGAGCTAAGCTACGTTATTTTCTCTTTTAATATTTTCAGCGTTTCGTGTTTCGATTCTTACTTTCTTTTCTTTTTCTGTTAATCACCCGGGGCAAATCTACTCTGGATTAAGCTTCTTTTACTTTTCTTTCTTACTTATGGGCTTCTCCCTCTGTTAAGATGAACAGTGGAAATCGAACTGCAATTTTTTTACATAATTTTTAACNTCTTTTATGTATTTTATTTTTTTAAACTTGTTTCGTTTGAAACCGGCGAATAAAGTAAATTACCTGACTAAGCTGCGATACATTCAATAATAGGATTCTTTTCCGCAATGGCCTCATTTTCACCCCTTATTTTTTGGAAAAATTAATTTGAAGTACTCATTGAAATATTCATAAAAATTCTCGTCGTTGATAAATTAACAGAGAGTTTTCAACATTTCGACTATTTACTTAAGTTCTCGATTGGATAAAAATTATTCGACGAAGTCGATACTGACAAAAATATTTCTCTAAGTATGAATTGATAGAATTCAATTGAAATATTCATTTTTGCTTTGCTTCAGAAAGGTGCCGAGCACCTAGTTAACAAAAATCAAACCATGAGAGCGATCGAAGCCACTTGAATACTAAGCTGTTGTCCAAATACGGTCGTTACAACCACGACACAACGGATATCGTTCATTTGAAGTATTTTTTTGCTTTCCCCTCTCCGTGTATTTTTAAAAACTCGTTTCGCGTGGTTCTGGATGTTGATTTTCTGTTTGAATTGTTTTGAAGATTATGAATTTCTTTTCTTCTTATTATTTTTTTTTAATCATTCGAATGTTATTTATGGCCAAAAAATTAAGCTGTATACTTTTAATTTCTTTTAACGTAATCTTGAAGAATATTCGATCATTCAAGAAGTAATTTACCTACATTATTGTTTTATTTCATTATTTTTTTTCAAATTTCAAGCGTTCAACGTAATTGTTACCGTAATTAACGTAGATAAACTATTCACATTATTTATTGCCATTCCTATGAATGTTGAATTGAATGGATCAAAAAAGAATCATTCGAGAAGATCTGAGAAATTAAGCGTCCCTACGCAGTTTTACAATATTTTAAGCGCGTGATTGTCTCAAGCAAGGTTTCAGTATTCAAAATGGGATCATCACCAATATGCTGCAAATAGATTTTTTTTTTTTTTTTAATAAATTTTCATCGGTCGTAGACTTACTTGATGTACTCTGTTTTTGATTACCTGTTGTATATTTTTAGGACATTTTTTCCGATTTGGATTTACAATGTGCAATTTTTTTAATTGATGTAGCAAACTCAATTGTAGACGAGTTAACATAATTTAAGTAAAGTACTTTTATATACGTTGTCCGTAATTTTTTTATTCGTCGTTTTTTCTGTTAGAAACGCGTTGAGCGAATATAACAATAACATCTGGAGCCACATCGGAATGTTTATTCGAGATCGCCAAGAAGGTTTCGAAGTTTGAGGGTTAAGTACTTTGTTTGTAAACTGGTAAACGAAATACATCTGCCGTATGAATTCTGTTGTTCACGAATCCGAGCCCTCCCTTTTTTTAACCCAAACATAGCTTCGAACCGGTAAACTGTAGTGGGGAATTCGAGAAGGGTGCGTAACTTACGAAACGTTACAAAATAACCTTGATTTGTTGTATCGAAATCAGGTATATGATTATACCGATAGGCATGTGCTACTCGATCGCTTATCATGGCCGTAATTTTTTTTCCATTGAGATAACATAATGTGCAAATGAATACCTGTTCTAAATAATATTTCTGCGGTATGATTTCTTGGAAAAAATCATATTCACGTTTACCCTTGTCCTATTACAGAAAAATAAGAAAAAGAAAACGAGAAAAGAATTGAATAGTTTGGTGGTATCGAAAGAATCCAAACCGCGCAACGGAGACGTTAGTGACGAAGACAAAGAAATAGAAAGGTAGCTCCAGCCCTCCTTAAACCGTATTGTTACAACTTTTTTGCGACGTACCCTACCTCTGTGAGACTGTTGTTACAGATTGAGTGATCTCAAACGATTAGAAAAAAGAAAAGCTCGACGTAGCTCCGACAGCGATAGCGAAAGATCAGAAAAAGTGAGGAAGAAAAAAAGTAGGAGCTTGACCAAGAACAAGAAAAAAGATAAAGCTTCGTTAGTTTCATTCTTTGGTGAAGGAAGCGGTAGGTGTTCTTTTTTCGGCTGAAAAATTCTGTGCATTTTTCGTATCTCACCAGTTTTATTTCATCTAAATTACACTTTGATTCCAGATAACGATACCGATGGTTCGAATATGTCTTTCTCTAAATTTAATTCAGTACTTGAGAGTAAGAATAAAGCATTTTTGAACGGCGAAGAAGATCTGTCAAAAAATATGTTGCTAGATAACTCGTCCGAAGGTTTGGCATCCTCTATACGCGTGGTTTCTTTTGACTAGAAGCGATGATGATAGATTGAAAGATTCATAGTGGATAGTCTTGAGTGTTAATGTGCAAAATTAATTTTCAGAAGAAAAAGTCGGTGAAAAGGGCAGCGATGATGATATTATTTCTGCAAAATTAGACGAAAAACCGTCGAAACTGTCGTCAAAAAAATCTTCCAAATTTGACGAAAGTAAATCGTCGAAAAAGAACGATTCCGGCGAAGGAAGTTCGGGAAAAAGAGCTGATGCGGGTTCTTCTAGTGATGAATTTATAAAGGTGTAATGAAATTTTTATTATTATTATTCAA
>JAAOIU010227942.1:0-22734 GCA_018107765.1 Hypogeococcus pungens | reverse complement strand
GTTTAAATCACATTAATTGAGAATTTTTTAAAAGACAAAGTGGTAAAAACTAGGCAAAGAAATATTTTAACAGAACATAAAAGATGGAAATATTTTTTCAGAAAATTAGTTCGACCACTCGGTAACAAAAATCGCTAATTTGAAAAAAAAAGCATCGACTATGACCAAGACTGAAAAGATACCCTCTCTAATTTACGTATTCCTTTTTTAAAAATCATTTTAAATTTCTATTTTAAAAAAAAATCCAACGAACTCTCTCATCTGTCTTTGCTGCCGAATCTGTCTCATAATAAGTTTGTACATTCAATGACCGAAAACTCACCTCGACCTCTGAGAATTTAATGCACTACTTTCACAAATCTCACTCGGTTTCTTCAAATTATTTAACGAAACGATGAACGAAGACGCACCCGCATTAAAGCAAAATTTCGACACCTTACGGATAAATTTCCACGCTACTGGGATGACAAAAAAAACAAATCGACAGTGTTCGAACGATCGGTGCATTAAACGTGAAAACGACATTAAAGAAATCAAAATGCGAAACAATAAAAGTAAAACTGGCCAACGAACGAAAAAAAAGTGAAGCAGCAGTAGTATCTGACCGTCCGTCAAAACAGGAGAGTAGAAGTACACTACGCATAAGAAATCTAGTAGTTCTCTTCGTATGCTTTCGCGTTAGGATTTCTTTCTTCTACAAAAAAGACGACGACGTAACTTGTGTAAAGATTTAGATAGTTTTCACACAGTGGAATAGAGGGGCACGATAGAGGTATTTTGAAAGAGGTTTACGTTCTAGGTAGGAGGTAATTCTCTTACCCGATTGGTTGTACGGCCGGGGTGGCGGCACAGAGACAGATTGCACAGAGAGATGGTTCAGATGCCTGCAAACTTGAAAATGTTGGGTTTTAGTGGCTTCCGCTATTAGATTTTTTTCGATAGTTCGCCTATCGCTGGATATTATGTCACCGGACTGATTAACGTAGAGGAGCGGCGGTGTCGCGGACGAGACTAACGGCGACGACGCCGTCAGCATGTTCCGTCTTACATGCTCGTATTGCTTAGACAGCACGGCGTTTTTCACCAGTTTAGATGGACTTATCGATAACGGTAGTTTATCGTCATATCGGGACAGTAAAGATGAAGAAGACGAGGTGGTCGTGTCGTCTTCGATGAGATCTAATTTCCTGACGTATTCTTCACCGGCTATATTTTTTAAAAACATTGACGTTGCGGGCGCTTTGGTCATCGGTGTCGTTTCGAAAACACCGTTCAGACTATTTACATTGTTTTGTAACGGGTTTCTACAGTTGGCCCACATGTTAGATAAAACGTTATAAGACGGGTAACTAGGCGCTCCTTCTTTATCCAAATGTAAAACCGGCACGACTTCCTTGCGAGCGGCTGCCGCTGCGAAGCCCCATAACTCTTCTTCGTTCTCTTTAGCGTCATTTTTCGTTTGCGAATGGACTACCGTCGGTTCTGATTTAGAAGAGGGTGACTTCTGAGGTAGAATACTGCTACTAGGCTTAATACTTTGGTAACGAGAAGAATCTGACGAACTCGGCGAATCTTTCTCTTTCGTTTTTAACGAACTGGTAACTTTAATACTGCTTTTACACGACGTAATCGTATCATCTGTACTCGAAACGTTAACAGCGGCTACGACCGGCTGAGCTTTCTCTTCGAAAGGTTTACGAGCATTGTACTTTGCCAAACCTATGCCGTTGGAAGAGAAAATGCGAGCGAGATTTTCGGCCGAGGAATTTTCTTTTTTCGACTTCTTCAGTTGGCTGGTCGAGTGATCTTTGACACCGGCAGGTAATTGTGTTGGTTGCTTGGCCGGCTCGGAGACGTATTTTTTCGCCAAGTCTCCGAACGTGATGCATGGCACTGACGAGCCCAACGAACTGAACGGAACTGTTGCAGTAGCCGTATTCTCTTTGGTTGATACGCCGTCGATGGTCTTTTTTGTCTTTTCTACCGGCGACGCACGTTTCTGAACGCCGGAGCTGTGATTTGACGTACTCGACAGAGGTTTAGTTTTAGAGGAGCTGCCGGTGCCCGATCCTGCGACGGTGACGCTCGGTTTGGTCACGGCGTTGGTACGAGGCCGACATTTCGAGTCGTTTTCAACGCTGCTGTCCGAGTCGTCCTCGCTACTACTAGAACTACAACTAATATCCCGTACAGGTCTCCCCTCTGCCTTACACCTTAGCGGCCCCCTGCCCTTAATGCCATAAAACGAATTTAAACGAAAGAATTTTTGTTTCTCCTTTGAGATGGTTTCTTCGCGAAAGCCACCAACAGGAGGCACAGGTGGAGAAAGAGGGGAGTCAGGAGAGGAATCATTACCATCCTCCGAGCTGCTCTCTGGCACGCCAACGTTCACTTTGGTGCTCTTTCTTCGGCCGCTGCTGTGCTCCAGACGGGCTGCAAGTCTGTGAAAACACATCAATGACGGTTTTAAGAAAATTTCGTTCAACGAAGGGCAAAATTATACGATAATAATTTTAATTTATCACAGTACAAGACGTAAAAAATCTGCGAAAAAATATCAAAACTATTATGATCTGGCTTTCAAGGACATCCACCTATTCAGAACCAGCCTTACTCCATCGTAAATTTGGACTTGATAATCAACAGGTGATTTCAACAGCTTTCACATTTCCAAACGAGGGTTTGAAAATTATTAGCATATAAAAGAAATTCTAACGAACACGTGGAAACGGTCAAAGCACATCTTCGCAATTCTCATGCGTTGAAAAAAAAAATCATAACTATCCAGTTACCTTTGTTTCTTCATTTGCTTCTTTCGTTCTTTCAAATCCATTTGATAACTAATAGCTTTAGATGGCGTTCTGCTGTCACCCGTTGTCGCAGTTGATTTAGAAGATTCACTCGAACCACCTTTGTGACTCTGTAAGCAAAATGAACACTTCCAAGGTGCTTTTGGCTTCTTCTCGGCGGGTGGTTTAAGGCACAACATATGATAACATCTTTCGCAAGTGAAACAGTTTAATAAATAAGCCTGAAAAACATTACGACGAATTATGAATTAAATTATAAACAAACGCATTCGTTGGACATTTTTCAAAACACTCACTTCATCTTTAAATGCACCACATTCGTTGCAACTTAAGCACTCTTCACAATACCAACAGTTCCCTTTACCGATGAGTATAGCGAATTCGGCGGCATGATGACCAGTGACGCAGGATAAATGCAAAGACATACCACAACCAGTACACGAACTAAGTTCTTCCGGTTCGCCATCGCGATTTTTCGAAGCTGTACCAAGGCATTCGCTACATATCGGTAGGGGTGTTTTCTGAAAGTAATACATAAGACAAATGCATGATTTCTTCACACTCATAAGCTAATGGCTCGATTAAGGATAAAAGGACGATGCGTACTTTGGGTGTTAATTCTTTCTCTTCCGTTTTCTTCCTTCGACCAGGAGGAGTCTTTTCGGAATCCTTTTTTGCTGCGGCTTTATACAATTTACCGTCTTGAATAAGTAATCCGCGAGCTGCGGCTACTTTAACGGTATTTTTTAAATACGACGGGAAATCAATCTCCGATGGTAACTCAAGTATTCGCGATTCGGTCAAATATTTTTCTATTTCCTTCAAAGTCGAACCATTTTCATTTTTCATTTCTCGTACAGCTTTGATTATAGCTTTATGCAAATCCAGCTCGTTGGAAATCGTCAATTTACGAGACATAACACGAGATGGATCCTTGTACGAGTTCTTGCCTTTGTTTATTACTTTCAAAATCACACCTTGATTGACGCATTTTTCCAATTGATTTAGTATTTCTTCGTTGGAAACGTTATGATGCTGTTTAATCGCGGCTAATATTCGATCTTCGGAAGGTCTTTGTTTTTGTTTGCGAATTTTTCGAATCGCTTCTAAAATCCAGTCCTTCCTTACAGACTGACTGGCTGAATTGTGTTCTTTCATGATGTGCCGAAAACAAACACTAGTGATAACCACGCGATTTCAACCCCTCTAACCGTTACTCGCTTCAGAATAAGTAAACACAGTTTGTCTAAAAAATATACCGAACAAACTTTCAAACTGCAGAATTTCCATGACAAAGGGTGCTTCTTGAATCGATATTTTTACCCGGATCAATTTTCTAAACAAAGGAAAACCAATTTTATCATTATTTTGGTTCGATTACTTCGGTATGTTTATGTAATAGGCCTAGTAATACTCACATCTGACCATTTGTTTGGGGTTGCAAAAACCAAACAAGTTGCAAAATTTTCTCGAAACAAACGATTATTTAACGAATAATAATTAAAAACATGTACACCAACGAATTAACCTACACTTTTTATAAATTACAGCACAATTACTTAACACGTTCACATTTTAAACTTTTAAAAAATTTTCATCACAAATAGTTTGGATGAAAATGAAATACAAACATGGCGTTCATCATCAAGAAAATGGTTGTCAACGGTTATCAGTCAACATAACAATGTGTCTGGGTGAAGTTTGTAAAAATGGTATGTTTTCGACATTTTTTAGTTCTTAAAGAATTTTAAAATTAATTGCTTGTTATTAAGTTTTCTAATTAGTTATAAAATAATTCGAAATGACAGTATTCGAGACGTTTAAAACGATGAAAATGAGATACCAATGGAGAGGGAAAGGCAGGAGATTCCGGGGTATTGGTAACATTGTTTTTACTTTTTTTTAATTCGCAGGAACAAAATAATGTGAATTAAATTGCACATTTTTTGTTTTTTTTTCTTTCTTATTTTTTGAATAAAAAAAGGCAAAAGCGGAGAAATTATTAATGAAAAGTTCGGAATTTTTTGCACTTCAATTTTAAACAATTCATGTTCTCTTGACTGTTTTCTTTACGCAACATCCTATTTATTCCCTTTTGGCATTTTAACTGCTTTTGGCGCTAACTTGACGGGCTTACAAAAACGAAACCTTTGTACCAAGCTAATTATTGAGCTATTCATTAAACATCGAAAATGAATAAGTATTTAAATCATTTTTTATTACTTCTCAGTATATCAATAGAACATTAACGTAGATGCATGCCACAACAGCCTTATTAACTTGACTAAAATAAATGAATACTACGCTAACAATGAAAGAAGACCCAGAAAGTAAGGATATTACAATTACAAGTAACTAGGTAAGAAAAACTAATGCAAGATGAGGAATCTCATTCTAAATATTATGTATTTCCTATCTACAACCTGGACGATATAAAATTTGTCGGATTAGGTTCATCGCCTCCTTCCACACAAAAAAATAAATTTGCAGGACGTGGGTACTTAAGCGGTACAAGGTGCAAGGTATGAAAGTAATGATAGTCGTGATATTTGACTCAACTCAGGAAAAGGAATACTGTAATTTTGGCGTTAACGTGTCTTACGTCTTTCTCAAAGTTTGGGAAATATGTATCATGGGAAAAATTAAGTTTGGGCTCGCGGGCAAAATTGTTGCGTTGTTTTGAAAATACATCCAGATTGTTGGACTACTTCAGAAGCCGCCCAATTTCCACATTGAATACAAACTTCATACGACTGTTCTAGAATCAACTGCGACAAAAATCCTGTGAAGAGAAGTACGTATTCATATATAGTATTGACAATAAGTACCTGCTTGAAAAATTATAAAGATATCAACGTACCGCCGACGAACGCGTCACCCGCTCCATTGGTGTCTACAATTTTTTCATTTGGTAACATGATCACCTCAAATTGCTTGACGGTAGAATCTAGGACAAAAAATGATATGTATACGATCATAGAAAATTCGTTTAGTAAGAACTAATTTAATATTTTAAAAAAATACCTCTAGCTACAATAACTGGTTTCTCTCCTTGAGTAATAACGACCAGCCTTTTCCTTTTTTCGTTATATTTCGGTAAATCAGATATTTTCAAAGCAATTTCCTCTAAATCTTCGGTCCCGAGCTTATACTGTTTGGAGAAAGCCACTGCTTCCTGAAGAGGTTCAATTTTTCCTAATTAAATTGAAAACTCGCACAAGTAAGTATATAGGTAAGTAATTTTTTTTATTACCGTTTCGTTTCCAAATAAAATATCAATGTAAGGTAATAACGGCGTCAGATCTTTATGGTATAATTCACAAATGTACGGAGCACTCAGATTCATTGAAAAAACTTTATTCTTTTCCAAAGCAACTTTAGCGATTTCTAAAGCAGAATCTGGACTCACAATCAAGAAAAATCCCTACGAAAAATATATTTTTTCGATTAAAACAACTCATACGTTTGACTTCCAACTCGAATCACTGAGAAGTCTACTTACTGTTAAGTAAAAATAATCAGCATTATCGATAATTTGTTTATTTTCTGGTTTTCTTATGTGATCTATAGAAAACAGTTCGGCCGCTGCAAGATTAGCTACCAAGGACCGATGTTTCCCGTCGTTGGTTATTATTACAGCGCACGTTCCTATAAATTGTTAAATAGAGTAATTTTCAATGAATAGGTTCAATGGACATATCCCGCATGAACGGAAGGGCTACCAATTAGAGCGAATTCGTACTGGTTATAAATAAAACGTGTCTGAAAATAAAACCTTGCCTGTTATTCTCTTATCAGTGTATTGGTAACGAACGTCCACTCCATCAGCTCTAGCTTTCTTTTCTATTATTTCGCTGTAGAAATCTTTGCCTACGCAGCCCATGTAAGCGACTACATTCGGCTGCTTTAAAATACTCTGAAATTTTCATTGAGAACAAACATAAAAATTACGTTGAGGTTTTATGGTAGCGTGAACCTAAGAATTACTAAAAACACAACAGTAAAATAAAGAGCAATAGACAAAAAACACGTGAACTGTACTTGGGCAATTCGAGCTGTATTTTGAGCCGCTCCGCCGGCTATGTAGTCAACGTCGTAATTTTCGATCAAATCTTCATTCAAAGTCCTATGTTTAGCATCAGCTAATATGGCATTGTTGGGTTTCAAGTCGTACTTCTTTAATAATTCTTCATCAGCGTAAGCTGATATATCGAGTAAAGGATTTCCCAAACACAATAACATTCCATTTCTGCGTGAGAGATAAGCAAACGATAAGCTAAGAAATGAAAATTTGTAAGAAGGAAATAAAGAAAACAAATGTTTGATTTTTACCTTAGTTCCGAACTCATGTTTGATTGAAATAGAAATATCGAGCTCCCAAATACTCGTTATTATGTAATGTTAGAAGTGGTTGAAAAACACGTGTTGAAGAAACACACTCTGCCAATACGTATATCGAAAATCCTGTAAATTGAGCAAAACTGGCTTAGGTGTACTTATGTAAAACATTATAAATTAATCAATAATTAACTAACCGGCAAGTAAGTACTCGACTGAAGAGAATTATTCCATTAGATAAGATAGTGGTGTTTGAATTAGGATTTTAAAATCCACTTGGTCCGCTCGAGTTACCTATGAAAAACAGCAACAACAATTTTTATACAGACACTGATTGATTGTAGAGGACCAGATGATCGATAGCAACTATACAATAAGTAAAACATGTTAATTTTAGTGACACAAATGCGAAAAAAAAATGCTATATTCGAATTCTAAATTTAAAAAACAAACGGAAAATAACTAACTTAATGGGGTAGGAACGCAATTTTATTACATGTGAAAGATCAATGGTACATTTTAAAATTTTATAAGAACGAATCGAGGAAGTGATAGTCAAATTTCATGGATAATAATGAGCAAAAAATTGATTGTCAGTACTACTCGGTACGAGAGAAATTCAAAATTTGATTGAATTTCTTTCAACTCTGTTTTTTTCAGCAAGGGTAAGTGCGTAGGTGTGCTTAACTACACACACACAAGCTCAGCTCAACGCATTGATTTTTTCAGTGTTACCAACGGATGATCGCAGAGTGATAAATTTCATATTTCAATTTCGAATTTAATTTTCGAATTTTTGAATTGATGATAAATTTGAAAAAATTGGTAACCATGAAAATTTTTATGCTTCACTAGTAAAAAGTCAAGAAACTCACAAACATCAATGACGTCATTTTCGATCAATGTTTGCTTCGAAGTTCGAATCGAAATGTGAAGAATTTTTCTCTGCGTTGTGTTAAAAGGAAGATAATTACGCGAATTGATTATTCGTAGCGTTCGTAGTAAATAATAATACAATTTTCAAACTTGAAAGTATTTCGTGAGACCCAATTAATCCAACATGCCGAAGAATAAAGGAAAAGGAGGTAAAAACCGAAGAAGAGGTAAGAATGAGAACGAGACAGAGAAACGTGAATTGGTCTTCAAAGAAGATGGTCAAGAGTATGCCCAAGTGACCAAAATGCTGGGCAATGGCAGACTGGAGGCTATGTGTTTCGATGGAGTTAAACGTCTATGCCATATACGAGGTAAACTTCGAAAAAAAGTTTGGATAAATCAAGGCGATATCATCCTTATCGGATTGCGAGACTATCAAGACGCTAAAGCTGACGTTATCCTTAAATACACTCCCGATGAAGCTAGAAATTTGAAAACTTACGGCGAATTCCCAGAAACAGTCCGTATCAATGATACTGTAACGTTCGTAGAAGATGGATTCGACGATGAAATTGAATTTGGCGATGACGTTTCCGACGAAGGTGAAGTCGATGCGGTGGATGCGATCTAATTTATCTGGTAAAGATCATGTTTTACAAAAATTCTAGCACTTTTCTTACTATTTATTAAAGTTTCATTGTTTTTGAAATGTGTGAGGCGCACTTTTGAAAAAAATCTTTATCAAGACATTATAAAAAAGTACTTTCGAAGTATCGGAGAAAGTATTTTTTTATTTGGTATTCTATATACATTATTGTAAATTCCGTTTTTGTATTGTTGTGTATTCGTGATTTAAAAAAATAAACAACTCAAACAAATGCGTTGCATATTATATTTTCATGTAATTGGTAACAGGTTATTAGTTCAAGTTTTGTCATTTGTACACTTTTTATGACTCCCGACGGAAACACTAATCTTTTTCAAAATCGTCTTTAGAGTCTGCAAGTTGAGGAAATCAGGGCCATCGCTTCGACCTCGATATGAGCACCCTGTAATCAAAATTTTTCATGATTATAGCTCAATAGTAGTTTCTAGTTAAAAGTACCTACACCAAATTTATCTAAAATTTTCGATGGATTTGTTACAGAAAAACCAAAGTGGGGCGAGTATGTATGTACTAAGACAAAAAACAGTTAATATTGAGTTCCGATCGAAAGAATGAACCAATCAGTATGTTCCATACTTGAGCAATCAAGTGAATCATCGCTTATGTTAATCAAAAAAATATTTTTTCGTCTATACTTACCAGAGGTAACGATCGAACTTCCACCATAACTCTAGCGGGGTATGGAGCTGATACGACTGCGAAAGAAAACGAATCATGTTATCTAAATAGTCGCTTGTTATACGCTTTAGGAACAGTTTCTCCATTTTTGTTTTCCATTACGTTTTTTTTCTTTTTTATATAACATTTGCAAAGTGAATCACTTCATATGTATAAGTAGCTCGAAAGTTCATTATGAAACATTGGTAAAACCTATGCTCATTGGTAATTTCAAGTGATACCTTTATTAGAAAATTTTGTAAATTTGAAATCTCTTATTATGTGAATAAATTGTTCATTCGATTTAATCTATTCGTTAATAAATATTATGTTCTACTTAGCGAGCAGTTTTTTTCGCTAATATAAAATTACTACCTATCACTTACATTCTTCGTAAACGTTGTTAATTTTCTCCGCATCACCGATATGAGTGACATACAACCTCACTAGGGCCACTACAACAGAAAAATTCGTAGGCCTATGATTTACCTACTTGCATTGGATCTTCAAAGCTAGTAATAGTTTACTTCTAATTAGTCAATAATTACGTACACCGTTCTAACGACGATCCAGCCTCTTCTAAAATTCTTTTCACATAAACCATAGCTTTCCGCGTTTCAGCTTCAACCCCGCCGATCATCAGTTTATCAGTTTTAGGATCAATCGCTACGACACCTGATACGTACAGCGTATTGTCCACTCGTACCACGGAGCTACAATATACCCATTTTACATTAGATTATTTTCTTCAATGAATATGTATTAATATTGAAAATTTGGTCACCTGTAAGGCCCTAATGGAGCTGGAACGGTATTCCCATTGTAGGCATGAATTAACGTGCAACTTGGCGGTGGAATATTCGGAATAGCATTGGCTGCGTTGTAAGCTGGATGTCCCATGGCTGGGTGCTGTACAGGTACAGGTGGTCCACCGCCGATCGGTTGAGTGCCTGCCGGATGTCCAGATGAGTTATCGGTAGGATGTTGATGCATCATCTTGTAAAATTTTATTTTTCAACTGCCTACAACAATAAGGTACCTATTCACATCTGAGCAATTCTGAGAGTGACATTTCAGTCGAGTAAATACGTCGAATTACTTAATTGAGTGTATTCCACCTCCGTAAATTAATATTTGCTATCAAATGTAGATAAAAAAGTAGATAGGTAAAGTTAATTGAGTTACATAATTTTTGGTACATTTAGATAACATCCTTCGACATCGTATGTAAGTTTCGATAAAATTAAGAAAAAAAAATGATGCTGTTTTCTAAAAATATTTCTACCAAACGAATGAAAAATGTTGTTGAAGCTGTAATTGTCAACATTTCAATTATTTAGGGCAGCGATTCTGAGCTTTGAATAAAAACGAAATTAACGAATCAGTAGGTAATGTTTTCGAGATGATTATGAACAGATGTTTAAAGTTCACACCGTTCGATAACAAAGCTGCTCAAATAGATTATTTTTATCGCCGTGGAAATGAGTTGTTTGTGCGCACTGCGTGCACAAAAGTTCAGGAATGAAGTTCTCCCAGGATGATTAATGTCCTTTCACAGCAATAAAAACACTCGAAATTTCTGCTTTAAATTCAGTTTAACTGCTTTGGGTATTAATATCTCATAGTAAATATTTCATGTGGAATATTCTTGATTGAACGATTACCTTAGAAACTTATCAATTAATGTTTCTACATATACTTATCAGTCAATTCATCGTGGGAATTCTTCCAACACGCAACATTTAATAAATCGAAACACAAATATAAAAATGTTCTCATTCGAAGTAAAACTTAACAAAGATATTATCTATTCTCGAATAAGAACACGGAATGAATTAAAATCACAAACATCAGCACATATATTTTTAAAAAAAATTAACATGGAAAAGTGAAATAAAATGGTTTGTAAAAATCGAGAAGAAAAAAAAGTAACAAATTAGAAAATAATAAAATGTACAAACAACATTTGCATCAATGGTAAAATGAAAGTTGTACAACCATTTAAAATAATTTCAGGAGAAGTCCCATTCTTTTTGACATAAATTTATGTCATGAAAATTGTACGTTAAATCATCAATAACTGCGACGTCTTCGTTTAGTTCAGTGATATTAGATTCGGTATAAGGCACAGCCGGCAATAATAATTCAGGTAGATGAACGTTCGTTCTACGAATTTGCTTGAAAAACGAATGATTTAGTAACTGCTTCGGTGAAGGCCTAATCGCAACGTTAATATGACTACATAGTTCAACAAACGCGTGAAACGATTCGGAAAATTTGCGATTTACTCTTTTCATTTGATGACTATTTTCAATTATATCTTGACTATCATATTGCATATCTTCTTTATTTTGTGCGTTGTCTTCGTATAGGAACCACGTAGTACAGTCTATCAATTGAGGCGTAACACCTCGAACTTTTTCAGTCAACATTAACGTAGTAGAAGTTTCAGCAAAAGGCACTATTCCATTAGCCAATTCGCAAGCTGTCACTCCGACACTGTAAACGTCTGATTTCTCGTTATACCCTTCGGAATTCTGAACCAGTAACTCGGGACTCAACCAGTTCAAGTTATGAGCTGCGTGCAACGGAAAATTATACACCTTGGCTCCTTCTTTAGGAATTGGATACATGAATCGTAGCCCGGACAAACAAGCGTGTCCGTCGGCGTGGACAAGAATATGGCGAGCTTTAATAGCACGATGAATGTATCCTTTACCGTGGATATAATCCAAGGCTCTGAGTACGTCTCGTAATACGTACGAAATCGCTACTTCGGATAAACCTTCTTGGAACTGCGTCGATATTAAATCGTGGCAAGATGTGAAATTCATCATAGGTGATATTACATAGAGATCAAAATTGATTACATATGAAGTCAAACAGGATATTATATTATGATGTTGTAATTGACGCATGTAGAATATTTCGTTGATAAGTAAGTCGTACTGTTCTTGAGAGATCTCCTCCAAGTTGAAGTGCTTCATCGCCACCAATGTACCGCTCGTTTTGTGTTTAGCAAGCAGAACTTTACCTTTATCGAAGAAACAATTACTTAGAACCGAACAAGTTGTATAAAAGTTTGACCCTGTTTCATACATCGTATAAGTAGTAGGAAAATGAACGTTACAATATTCACACAAGCTAAGCGGATAAATTAAGCATAAATATTCAACATTGTACATTCAAAAAAATATCTAACAAAATCTTAATTCTTGAACTCAGTTTTTGTAAGTTTTAATCAGTTTGATTAACTAATCACTAATCACAAAAATCATAGGAAGGGTCAAATTTGTTGATGCCAAGGCATGTTCAGTGACCTTAAACCAGGTACACTATTTGGGGTTATCAACTTAATTTTTGATTTTTTAAAGGAGTAGGGGGTAATTGAGGTAAATTAATAGTTCAAAGTAAATTCTCTTAAATTGTTATTTAAATAATTAGCCTGGTATAAGACTACATTGACATAATTGACTGTCAAAAATAACTTATTGTATATCGTATTGGCAATTTTCGAACGGATGGCTTTCTGTGTAAAATAAGAAATCTTACCTGGATGAGATACATTAACCATGGAAAATTTTGAAAATCTAACCGCAGCTATACAAAAATTTTGTCAAGTTTTGAACTAGAAATTTATTGAACTAATAAATTTATCATTTGTTACTATACAATTAAAATTTTTTCCGAAAAAATTCTTCTTACCTATAGCCAATTATTTCTGAGCTTACATAAAAATATTTCGATGTCTTTCTTTGTTTTCAAATTTGTGTTTTCTAAAGGATGCTGATAAGAAATTTGAATTTTTTGAAAAATAGTTAAACAATAACTTGACCTTTTTCTTGAGGGAATATATCTCTGATTTCTTGTTAAATTGAACTCTTCAAGACGTGCTAGAAATATTATTATTTTCACCTTTCCACCTCCTTTCGAGCTTGCTTCGTCAACCAAAAGTCTGCAGTTGTGCTACTTCAACCATGTAATGGGATCACCACAACTATGAATAAAATCACTCGTTGAATCCGGATACCGTGCAATTTACTATTATTTTCTGGTAAGAACATGCATCTTGCAATACCTCCTTCATTTATACCCAATAAATTTTTTAAAAATTCGATACAAGTCTTACTTTCACCTCTAATCTACAGATGGTATCGTGCAGACAATAAAGAGACGTCAACTGTATTATGCTGCGCAAAGTAATGGTATTCCTAGCCGGATTACAAAACTACGAAACCGGGCTAAAACTGCAATCGTATCTGTCTTCGTTGGTAAAAGATTCGTCGAAGAACATCGCCGGCTGCCTTCTGATCGTGGAACATCATCCAGTTTACACTACCGGAATGCGAAGCAAAGAGTACGGAAACGACATTGAAAACCGACTCACCAAACTCGGAGCAGAATTTCATCGAGCTAATCGCGGTGGTTTGATCACTTTCCACGGTCCCGGACAAATGGTCGCTTATCCCATTTTAGACTTGAATCACTTCCAACCTAAAGTAAAATGGTACGTTCAAACGTTAGAATCTGTCATTATCCAAGTCTGTAATCATTTCAATCTGGAGGCCCAAAGAACTTCTGACACAGGAGTTTGGGTGAATGGAAAGAAAATCTGCGCTATGGGTATTCGTGTCAGTCAATATATAACTACTCATGGTTTAGCTCTCAACTGCAATACAAATATGTCTTGGTTCGATGAAGTCGTACCTTGTGGTTTGGTTGGTAAAAAAGCCACTTCACTGAGTGCCGAATGTCAGAGAAATGTAACTATCGACGAAGTTGTACCATTTTTCTTACTCGAATTCGGTAAGAGGTTCCAATGTGAGCTTGAACTTTGTACGGAAGAATTCGTTAGCGATGCTTTCGCTAAAATACAATCCTAGCTGATGAAAAAATATTAGATTCAATCACTGTATATTTTTCACAATTTTTGTTATTTTTTATTTTGTTGAATAAATTATATTCTGGTTTTTTAAATTGAATTCTCATTTGATTGATATAAATGCATATCGTACAGAACGTTTAATTAAAATCTGCAGTAACAAAAACAATAAATAAGTTAATTAAATGGCGTTTTACATCAGCAACGTATTAGACTACTACATACANTTGGACCCGAGCTAAACGTAGAAGGTGTTTTATCGATTTCTTCATCAGTCTGATTATTTTTAAATTCTTGCAACGTATGAACCAATTTAGATGCCTCATCGTGACGAGGATGAGCAATTTGCTGAAATCGCAAAACGTCTCGGTTAATAACAACGTTATAGGCATGTAAAAGTGTAACCACCAGCTCAATTTTACCTCTCCTACATCGTACAGCCAAATTTTTCCAGTTTCATCGCCGACAGTAATATGCGTACCAGATGGAGTCCATGAGACTTGATTAATTGCAGCGTTACCGTCAATCTGCGTACTCACAATGGGGATCTCCGTGTCTGTATTCAAATCCCACACGTCTAATTTGCCTTGAATGTCAACGGCGGCGAATACTGCCGGGTGGACTGGAGACCATGCAACGTCCATCACTGTATCTCCATTATAATCGAACGAATACAAAGGTTTGGTTTCCTAAAACGAGAAAGAATCATACAGTCTTGCGAATCAACCAATAAATACAGTTATGGCTCTCCATTTCAAACTTACTTTGATATTCCACAGTTTAATGGTCCAATCGAAAGACGACGTCAAGAATAAATGATTAAAACTAATACCAGTCTGGACCATATGAGCATCGATACCAGTAACAGGAGCATGATGACCTTCGTACATATCCAATACGCCGGCTTTGTTTCCATGTCTGCAAGCTAAAATACGACTTTGATTCAATATACAGCTCGAATGCTTTCATTTTAATCGAATTTCAATTTTTCTTACCAGAATATACGATTCCTTCTTCACTACCCAGCACAAAATTGTTAACGTCGTTGTATGGAAATGTAAACGAAGTGACGGCGATAGGTTTAGCTTGTTTATGCTGTAGCTCCAACGTTTCTTGAGGTTGTGATAACATATCCAAACTCCACGAGCATAAACGTCCATCCGTAGACACGCTAATTAAATTATGAGCATTCTGGGTACCGACAACTTTCAAGCAATACACAGGATGCTGCAACAATAACAATCAAAGTATTGTAACGAAATAGAAAAGGTCATCGTGAAATATTATAAATTTTTCTTTCAGTACCGTATGAGCAGTCGCCGACAATGGAGTTCTCTGAACCGGCGTTCTTTTCTGCACTCGATTATCCCAGAGCACAATTTGCCCCGAATATGTTCCTCCGAGAATCAAATTTGGATGGAATCTGCGGGCGAATTGCACCAATAATACACATTCGCAGAACTAGACGATCCGCTAATCGAGCTAATGAATACTCACCTGGCAAATGTAGCCGAAAGCACAGCCGATTGACAGTGGAAAATATATTCCGGTGTATTCTTCTTGAATTTCGTATTCCATACTAAACAAACGCCGTCTGGTTCGTGGGGAGATTCGTAATTTTGATTATACGAGGCGACTAACAACTCGGGAAATTGCGGACTCCAGTCTAACGAAGTCACACATCTGTTTTTGGACCATTTTTCGTCGAAAAATACTCGATTCAGGGACAGCCGAGTGCCACTTTTGTCTTCACTACGAAAAGAGAACCACGAACATGATTAACTGTTCTGGAAACTAGTTTGAAAAAACCAATTAATTGTTTTCTAATTACTTTCTTTCGTCACCGTTCATAATTCCGGTGTAATCGGTGTAAATGTCGATGTTTTCGGAAAGAGCTCTCTCCATAATACGGCCACAACGGTCCATAAAATTTTGAAAATCTTTCGATAATACTATCATCATTTTTTCTTCTTCGCTCAATTCTCTCACTGCAACAAAAAAACCATTAAGGAGCTGTTCTTCATAGACGAATGAAAATTCGTCATCAATGGCCAAACCTGGCTTGGGTTCTTCTTTTTTATTTTCTTGAGTCTCGAGCGAAGTACACGCAGGCTGCACTTCCTTAACTTGAGGTAATCCATGAGGTAATATACCAGGGGGCAATTTACTTTGATAACCTCCGATAGTGGGTAAACTACTTTCTTCGTCTTCCGCTTGTACATCATCATAAGTCAAAACTACGTGTTAATTATTCTAATTCTTAAACTAATTTGCCCTTAAAATTAACTATTTACAAATTGACATTGAATAGGATAAAAAAGTCATCCCGACAGACGAGGATTTCACAACTATATTCGCACCTTGGTTAGTATTTCGAAACCAAGACGAAAAGAAAACAACCAATCAACCAAGCCATCGTGATGGCAACAAATTAACGCAGCCTCCTCCTTATCAAAAAAAAAAGTCTTATAGATAAGTTTTTAAAATCAGATTTAAAACCTACCTGTGAACTCATCTTCCCACTCTAAACCGGGATTTAGATTGTATTCGTCTTCAGAAACAAAAGAGAACAAAATAAACCAAACAATCACCATTTTGAAGCTTAAAAGTGCTCTTATTACAAAAAAATTATTTAAATCATACGTATAATACCTTAATAAATTAACATTAAATATACGTAAATACATGTTTATATCGCGGACCAAAAAATTAAATACTTTAGAAAAAAACTACTACCATCGCTGCTATAAAGGTATCGAGCTTTTTTTCCACATGCTATTTTAAGCGTCACAACAAAAAAGCATCAACCCGCCGAAGCAACAAAAAAACTAAACTTTTTACAGAAACAGGGAAGTAAGAGATGAACCGAAACATGAGTGCAATTTCCTTCACCTTTCAGGTCGTATTTGTTCAAGCGAACCGAGAAAACAAAAACTTTTTATCGATAACCATAAATTATGGAGGGTGCGTTAAAATGTTTGAATGGAAATCGGATTCTTAATAGTAATCTCGTATTTTTCACGCAACATTGAAGATTTCTTTTTGGAAAGGAGTAAAGAAAAAATAAAAAATAAACTAAATTAACCGAAAAATAAAACAAAAGAAAATTTAGCTTACACTATAAATCATCTAAGCTTCTTCTAAATGAAAAATAATTCAAGTGCGGAAGCAAAAAAACACTATGCGAATCTACATCTACCAATGAAAAATACTAATTTCAACGACAGTTTATCTGTTCATAGTGAGCTGTTCATTTCACAAAAAGAAGTACACTAAGCTTGGATTTATTCTTCAATTCAATATCCGCAATATTTTCTTTAAAATTGATGAAACGAGACGATAGACACCAATATTACCAAATAATGATACGAAAAAGCAACCCGTCTTTACTGTTTTCAAATGAACCGAACATCGATTTTGAAAATTCAACCTCAACTATCACAACATGACAAATTCACTGATGATTTTTCATACAAGCCGAGCCATGAAAAATCATCATAAATATTCGATAACTACACAAAATTTGACTTTAAAAAATAACAAAAATGACATCTTACCGTAATATCCAAAAGCTTGAGCTAATTTTGAGCACGACCATTGGAACATTCGGAAAATGAAACAAACAAAAGGCACAAATTAGTACAAGGTATAGAAGAAATGTACAAACAGCGGTACAAAATAGCGTGACTGGCAAAACGTGTACGACGACTTCAAAAATACTGAAATTTACATCTTAGGCGTAATTAAATACACTTTTTTGGAAAAAAAATCCGGCAATAAGCTAGCTACAAGCTGATATACATTTCCAACTGTAACACACATGTTACAGTCGGATAATAAGTGCTAATATCCACAGCTGATAATGGAGCATACCTTTACGAGGTCTCCACCAATCTTCGAAATAACCTTTCAAAGGGGAAGAAGAACAAGATCCTTTTTAATCACGTTAGCATTTTAAAAGAAGAAAAAAAAACGAAAAAGTATCACACTTATTAAGTGCAATTTCGGTAAAAATCAACGTGACGGGAAAACGAGCTTTAGTCATTTTTAATAACGTGGATAACAAAATTAACCGTGCTTACCATCTCTTTCATTAGAAGACTGAGTTGTCTGCGTTTGTTTAGAATACACGACGGTTTCTTTGGGAGGAATGCATGTTGTTTGAACATTAACTACACTAAGACTCGTTTGCTTTTTCCTGACAAAATAATGTATCCGTGATTTACTTTCAATTTGAAACGTTATACAAGAAATAAGGTTGATTAACAACTTACTTCGAAGTAGATCCTTGGGATGTTACTCCATTAGATTGCAGACTATTTTCCGGCGTGACCAAGGAACTATTCTGATGCTCAGTTGTACCGGAAGCAATACTGGAAAGACTAGATAATACATCTAAAAGAACAAACAATTTTATTAAATCTCAATTCAATTACAAAATAGAAGCCATATATGATATTTGATACCTGACACCGGTGCTACGCCCAGCGACGATAACATCTCATCCAATTCCTTACGCTGATCGCGATCAGCGCTCGTAGTACGTAGGACTGCTCTTTCAGCCTGCAATAAAGTATCATCAATGAGCGGCCATCGAAATAGCAGATGAACTTCAATCACAACACTACTTACATCTTTCAGCTCTTTTTCACGACGTCTTCTTTCTTTCTCTTCTTTGATAGCTTGGAGTTTCGCTTTCTTCTTCTCTAGCTCTGCTTTGCGATCGGCCATCATTGATAAGTTCAATAAATTGAATAAGAAATACGAATCACTGAAATAGAAAAACCGAGTGTTTTTGATGCAGAGAGAGACTGTGTTTTTACATAAAATTTGAAGCATAGCTTACAATTTAAATTTCGGTATGGATGATTCTGTTCACATCGTTTTACGTTGAGCTGATTAAATGGTTCGTGTTGAACAAACGAACTTGAATTACTTAAATACTCAATAAAGTAAGGAAAGGTTAACGCATTGTTATAATTACATTAACACATCAACTTTACTTTGGTAATTATCATTTTAATTTTTTCATTTTTGACCACAAAATGATGACAAATGAAAGCCTGAAAGAAGTGGATGAAGCCAAGAAGATGATCGGCGAGGGAGAGAAGGAAAAAATTGAACGAGGAAAAGGAGGAGGAGCTTCGTGCTTCTTTCTATTTTTGTAAGAGTGCGTTGGTTACCGATTTCAACTTTTTTTAATAACTTTTTGTTTTGGTAATTTTTCTAGTAATTACAAGAAAATACGTCTCATCTGTCAACTTCGTTTCGCAATTTCGCATTCTATCTCTTTTTCAAACTGGTTTAAAAATTGATAACACTTCATCAAATACACAATAAAAACAAGGGGACGATTTTGGAATTTGATTGAGAAAAATGAAAAACAAATGAAAACCCATGCTCCTGTGGTATGATGTTCAATAGTTCAATCAAATCGAAGTTATATTTTGTACTCGTGCTGTCAGATATCAAGTCGTTATGCGCACGTTGTCGGGCGAACATTTTTATTATTTTGTGGTCCCGTGTACCTTGTGATTACAAAAACTCAGTTTCGGCGTGTTTTTCTATCGAAAGATCCGTTTTATTGCCGATAATTTGAGGAAACTACGGATTGCGGATAGCTTCGACAATGCCGAACGCTGAAAGTGATTGTTCCATTCATCTCACTCACCTTGGATGAGTATGTAATTTTTTACTTCATCCTGCCTATCTACTGATTTTTCAGCTTTAGTTTCATTGAATAAAAATTTTCTATAGGTATATAATATTCCGCCTCGAACAATTTTTTTTTCTGTAGTGGTTCCCGTTAATGTAAATGCTGTCTACATTGTTATGCAGAAAATATTTCATGCTTGTCAAAAGTTCTGTTTATTCGAATGCTAGTTTGGTATTTATTGTGAAAAAATATTGCGTTTTGAGAGACGACTTAATCGTAATTCAATTAGGTTTTCAAATCAATGCCTATGAAACGTCCAATATTGGAATTTATATGTTATCTCGCAATTCTGAATAAGGTATAAAAAACGAATATATAGGATTATACGAGCCAAAAGTGAAAAACCCAACAGTGCGATTGGAATGCTGAATAAGTGATGCATGTTTGATCTTTTACCTAGTTCTTTTCATAATTCGAACGTATTTACACGCGTCTTCGAACTTCGGTACGTACTTATTCACATTTTTTTATCTTATCTGAATAGACGTAGCATTGGAGTTTGGAAGGCGAGACGATGAAATTCAATTTTCATCGTGCCCGCCGGAAAAATTGCATAAATATAATTCTTCAGTGAACATCGAAGGATTGAGCGAGTTTCTCGCTGAAAATTTTCAATTTTCATCTTATGTATTTTGTTAGTTCATTAGTGTGAGATCATCTATCGAAAAATTGCTAATTTTTCATTTCGCGACAGATGATTTGCTCACTTGCGAATGCAGTGTAGCATTGAACGGTTTTTTTTGGTGTTCGAAAATTCAGATGTGCTGGCTTTACGCATTTCGGTTGTGCGTTAACAGTTTCAAACTCGGCCAAGAGTAGTCGTTTGTAAAAAAATGTTGGGCCAAAGTTCGACTATACAGCCAAATTTTTTCATCATTTCACGTGCATTTTACGATCTTCAAATTTTCTAAAATTTCCAATTTTCCATTTTTTTGCATAAATTTTTGAGTTTTCTCCAATTCGTCAATTTTTTTGAATTTTTTTGCTTTTAAGTATATTTTATTTTTTAAGTGTCGAATTTTATAAAATTATTAATCTTCAAAGTGTATAGCATCAGCATTGTTGGATCGTTTGGATTATGCATTGTCGCCGAGTTGACATCAGCTGATTCGTGATGTTCTGTAGAGTGAGATTATTCGTACTTGCTTACCTACTACTTACTTACTCACTTACTTAGATATGTACTTACTTACTTACTTACCTAAGCGAATATTTAAGTTTAAGACACCTACTCTTTACTCCTTCGATCAAATTTTACTTGTAGAAGTAATTCAAAATTCAATTTAACATGCGTCGTCACCTTAGCAACCACGTTCGAACAATGCGCACACGGTTTATACGTAGCACGTAAACCGTTCTGTCTCGAAACCCATTTTGTGAAAAAAACCATCCCATTCAGTCTCAGTTCTATTTGCTACGGTCAAAAAGTTGAAACTTCTAGCGTTGTGATGTGGGTTCGCATGCGGTGACACGATCGTGCTTAGTTTTTTTGAATTTTTCCGGAAACGTGAATTAGTTTCGTGATGGCAACAGCGAATTTGCAAGTACTATAAATTTGTCAAGTTAGTTGATGAATTTTCTTTTTGTATAAGAACAATAGGCTAGGCACGAAATTCTCAAGCCTCAAATATAAAATCAACATAGATACATACATATTTGACATTAGGCCTGAATCATCCCATTTCAGCCATTGAAAAAAAATCATTAGTAAATAATAGAAAAAAATAAAAATAAAATAATAGAAGAACTCGTAATGCCTGTAATTATTCAAACACTGGATGAATTTTTAGCCCCCTTGATTTTATAAAACTGTTGCATTCCACTTCAATAATTCGAGAGTAATTGACTATTTTATATTTTGAAATCTCATGGAATGCGTTGCTTTCAAGTGCAAGTATGTTTTTGCCTCATTCTTTCTTCGTCACATGATTTCTCTTGTATTTGATCAGGTTTTGAAATGAATTAAAATGACGTGTCGGGGAGTAGTCAGATTGATACGACCGTAGGTGAATTTTTCCATCTTATTTACACGCGATTTTAACAATCTTTGGTAAAATATGATAACTTGTAGACATCATGAAATCATGACGTAATTTATTTAGAACTTTTTTCTTCATCGCCCAGACGTTTACAACTTTACACACAAAAAAAAGAAAAATAATTTGAAATCATAACGATCGTACAATGCAACTTAACAAACGCCTGGTCTGTTTTAAGTAACAGATGAAAGCTGCTGTTCCAAAAAATTTTTACTGTTTTTTCGCGCGTATATGTTACGGCCATTTTCACGTGTATTATACCATCTTTGATGAACTTTTTTATTTTTCCAAATTTTTTAATGCTTCTACAAATTTTCATTTTATTCTATTCTTCCAAAATATGCGATTTTTAAAAAATTTAAGAAACTATATTTTTCGAAAATTTTTTATATTTTTGAATTTTCCTCACTTTTTAAATTTTTTAAAACTTCGAAATTTTATTTGAATTTTTTTTTAATTTTCAAGTTTTTTTAATATTGAAAATTTTCAAGTGTCCTGATTTTTTTAATTTTTAGTTTTTTATATTTTTCAGTTTTTTTTCAACTTTCCGCGTTTTTCAATTTTTTTAATTTTCTTCATTTTTAGATATACAGAATTTGAGAAAATTTCGATATTATAAAATTTTTCATTTTTTAATAATTTTTCAATTTTTTTCAATTTTTTAAAATAGTTTTCTTCATTTTTAGATTTACAGAATTTGAGAAAATTTCGATATTATAAAATTTTTCATTTTTTAATAATTTTTCAAT
>JAAOIU010227851.1:0-13635 GCA_018107765.1 Hypogeococcus pungens | reverse complement strand
AATTAGCACTTTTCTCAACTTTCTTAAAATTTTTTTAATTTTATAAATTTTCAAATTTTTAAATTTTTCAAAAATTGAATTAAAAATCTAAAAATAATAAACACGTTTAAACAAAAATTTTCAGCAAAATTTTGCTCGGAATAGATGAAATTTCGTATTGAAAAGTAATTTTTGGCCTATTTTTTTTGTTATTTTAGTAGTTTTTTAAGACTTTATTTGCCCTTAAGGTTTCTCACAAAAGAAAGTGGGCCTGGTGCAAATGTCCCCTTTGCATCTCCTCTCGCCGGCCCTGCATGTGTTACATTTTTTCAAAACACGATATAGGCTTGGCATCTACCCAATTAATAATTGTCCAAATCTCGTTTTTAGCTTCTCCATGACGGTGTCTTCGTTCTCAGAATCCGTTCCAGAATCAGAAAAATTACGTTCAGTTCTGTCTGTAAAGATGAAAAAAGATAAATAAGAACATGAATCAATTCTTCAGAAATGCATCCATCGAAAAAAATGTAGATTTACCGGCATGCATTTTGGTTTTCTTTACACTTCTAATGCTAGCACAGTCGTCTTCTCCTGCCGAAGTTTCCGAGTCCATATTACTCCTGACTGATTCTTTGGTTGAGCTAAGGCTGGTCTTTTTCTTAGAAATCGAATTACGCTGAATTTTATTATGACTCAGGATGATCGATATTGGGTACGATTTTGATTTGAAAGCCTGATCAAGTGAAACATTACATTCAGAATACCGACCACGAAACTAGCGACTCACAAACAGAGTTGGGCGTGATCTTGATCGTTTGATTATCAGATCAGATGAAAAAAATTAATGATCTTGATTTGATCTAGATCATTTCGTTGATGATCTTGCGCACCTCTGTTCACAAAAACAAAATATTACTTTGATGGTGATCTCCCAAGGTCTGTAAATATTTTCACTTTTTATACATGGTTCCAAAATAGGTTCCCAGGCGTTCACTTTGAAATTATAATACGAAGACTGCATACTGATGTCTCCTGCAAAACGAAAATAAACATTATAACAGGAGTCGGGATGAGTTATTTTTCAAATTGCGTACCTTTCATTTCCAAGGAATTGGACCAATTTTTTAGTTTAGCTTCGGCTCTCAATTTCAGCAACAGGACTGGTTTCTTTTGAACAATGTCTTCGATTTCGAACATGATTTTCACGCTGGGTACAGATAAAATCATTATTTCGGAGATGACGTAAGTGGGCATTTGTTCGGAAGTTGACTCTTGTTTTTCGGTCTGAGGAAGACAATAAGGGGTGATTTTTTTCGCAGACCACAGATCGTCGCAATCTTGATAAAAGTTATCCGGAGTTTCGCATTTATTCAAAGTGACAGGTTCGGCGAAAAAGTACGAGTCTACCTCGCGAATAATCTGAAAACGAAATAATTATCGTAATACGACTAAATTTTCTCGATATAAACTTATCCAGGTGTATTGTATTTCGAAAAACGTACGTTCAAAATGGTATGAACTGTACTAGCGGAGATATGCAGGTTGACTTTATCGCAACTGATCGATATCTTGGTTTCTTCGTTGACAGCTGCCCAATTTTTGGAGATTTCAATATTGCAAGGTTGTAAAACCTGAGAAAAAATTCCTCGTGAATTCTCATCCGAGAAAAAAAAATCACCAAAATTAATAGGCAGGAACCTACCACGTTAGACGACGTCTTAATCAAAGTAGACTGCAATTTGGACAACATATGCAAATCGGAAATATTAAACGTAAAGCTGACGTTGGTGGGTTGACGTACGTACTCGATGGATAAATCAGCTCTCAACAACAAGGCGTGACTTTTACCATAATCTTCCATCTGCGAGAACAACATTATCTCGGGTTTTCGGCAAGTTATCGACAGCGACAGGCCGCCGGAATCGTCTCCATTATCGTTCGAAGTTCGACGACGATTCAGATTAAAGCCATTTTTCGTCTGCAACATCCAAATCGAACTTAAATATTTCTCAAACGAAGTAATTTCCAGATCAACGACGAAAAACGTCAAGTTTACCTCGGAGTTTTCCGAATAGCCGTAATTTATGACACCTCCGTTATTCGCTGGAGTAGCTGTGGCCGTCGCTGCACCCGTGTCTTGGTCATACGGAGTCGCCTCGATGAAAAATCTAAATAATTCCATGAGAAATGAAACTCCCAAGTTGAGTCTCGTGTGATCAATGAGCACGTTGCAGTGGCTCTCGCCCAGCTGGTTCGTGTTCAACATAATCGATACAACCGGAGGAACCGTGATGCAGACGTTTTCGTTGTTCGATTGCGTATACGTTGCACCGTACGATTGGAAAATTCTAAGAAAGGGAGTCATACTCTCAGATATAATTGTTTCCAATTCTTCAAAGATATTATAATGCCTACCTCTTAATATAAGCTGTATTATTCACCCTGGTATCCTCGAGTAATAAACTTTGTACAGATAGTTGATATTCTGTTTTTCCATTCGCGTAAATCACCCCACTAATAGCGGTTTCGCCGATTTTAAACTTGCACAGAGACCGATTCTCATCTCGAACCGGCGAACTGAGAACCTACAAAGTAAAAAATGGTCATATTGCTTCGCCAAGAATTTTTTTTAAACCAAAACTTGGCAGATTTTCTCACCTCATCGATGTCATTGTACAAACACAACAAGAGACCTTCAAAATTCACGTGCAAAGTGACCTGTTTCCGGTTACTTTCGGCTTGATAGAAAAATGCCTCCAATTTACGTACGTTTACCTCTTCGCTGACGCATGAATAATCGAACTTATCTTTGGGAAAATCTACGATCACAATTTGATAAATTTTAAACCTGCGTTTAGGACTTCCCTCAATTAATTGGTAAGATTGAACTTACGCCAGAAAGCCAATATCTTCAAAATACAATCCAACCATATACCATTCAAAGTGCTGAAATCTTTCTGGCCCAAATTAATCGTTATCATATCGATTGTGGTGTTTATGTCGAAAATAGACAAAGAATCGAATTCGTTAACCGAAGCATTATTCAGAAGCAATCTTTTAGTATCCGTTTTACAACATACTGGTCCCATTATTGTTTCCTGTATCGTAAAAAGTGAATTAAATTGGCGTATCGTAAAAACAAACCATTAAGAGGCTTCTTACTTGAACGATAATTGAGCCGTTAAAATTAACTATCGCTCTAGAAATGACAACCGAGTCTAATTTAATCAAAGCGTTATCTATGACTGGAGGCGTTTTGTTGTCTTCTTCGGTAGCTAATTCTTTGAAAAAATTTTCTACAGTCAGGTCTCCTGCGAAAATACAAAAATTAGAAGGGGGCTTGACTGGCACGAGTTCTTTTTATTCGACAGTAAATAAGCGCACCGGCATTAAAGATGATTAAATTCGGAGACGAAGCTTGTTGAGGTAACAAAAATGTAGGTAACTGGAAATCAACCGAAACGTGAATTTTTTCCGTCGAAAATCGAAGACTGGTGATAAACTGGTTTAGCATCTTCTCCAAAAAAATTCCCAGTTTTCGAAATCCTTTTGCTGGAACGAATGGACTGAAGAATTTCTACGAAAACAAAAATAAAAATAAGTACCTATTTTTCAAGAAACAGTTCATTCGAATAGGCTAAGAAGTCGATGAGTATTTTAAGTTGGATTTTTTGAGAAAGGGGAGGGGTGTAAAATTTAAATAATTACTTGAACGTCGTAAATCAATTTAAACATAACCACAACGTGGATTCTACTGAAATGGAACTTGAAAACGCCATTGGATTTAACATCTTCCGGAGTAGCTTCGATATTGGTCTTTGATAAACGAGGACTACGTCGAACGTACTTCATTTCCATCAACTTTTCTTCTTCTACGCTTAATATCTGCGGAACAAAATCCATCGAAAAATTTTTTGAACTATGAAATGAGCGAAGTAAACAAGTCTATGAACGTTTCAAGCTTACTTTTGGGTATAAGGACGTGTTAGATATATCATCTATAGTAAAAGTCATTAGATAAGCTCGGAAAATGAGTCTTTCGTTAGTTTTAAACATGCAATCTAACTCGAATCCGGCTACCTGTGAAAAATAAGTGTGAAAAAAATTATACCAAAATATTAAACATGAGAATACCTTGAAACAATCAAATTCGTTGTTTTAGTTACCCTAATTAATAGAAAATCAATTTCCGTATCACAAAGTTGGAATTTAACGTCGGATATTCTAGTCGAATAGCTGAACTTGGTCGCACCAGCTGGAATCGGAGGGTCTGGTGTTTTTAGTCGTTGCTTATACAGTTGCTTGACAGTATCTCGAACCCAAATGCTAGTGTTGGTGATGCTACGATTCTTGAACCTGAACAAATTAATAGATGATTAGAACACTTGACTAAATGAATTCTTGAGATAGGTTAGAAAACTGACTATCGTTTGATTTTTCTCAACTGTTATAAAATCATAAGATTGTTTGATTTTCAAACTTTTTTTTCAATTTTTACGTTATTCAAAATTTTTCTCCCATTTTCTATTAAATTTTTTTTTTTTTTAAATGTTGGAAAAAAAATTGAAATTGAAGCTTTCGAAAAAAATTGAAATGAATTGTTCTCAAAAAATTTTGGAGAAGGAATGTTTTTTCCAATTTTTAAAAAGAGTAATTTTTTTTTTACTTCTTTTGTTTAGATTTTTCAAAAGCATTGAATTCCAAAAACATTTCGATTTTGAAAATTTTCCGTGATTTTCGTGTTTTTATTGTTTCAAAATTTCCTCGTTCTTTTTATTTATCATAATTTTTCAAAATTTCAGCGTCTTGATTTTTTCTGAGCTTTTGTAAGTTCACATTTTTTGAAAAATTATACTCAATTCCTTCAGATAAAAAAACTTTCAAATTTTCAAAGCGAAAAAATTATTCACTTCGAAAATTTTATTAGTGTTTTTCAACGTAGTCGAGTTACCAGATAATTATATGCTTCGGTGAACCGTGAATTGTTTCAAAACAATGTACAAAGCGTACGCAAGGTGTCACAAAATACTTCATTTTTCCGTAAAACCAAATAAGCAACTGAGCAGGATAAATCACGATTTTTCATCTCGTCAATTANTTTTTTTTTTTTTTTCAATTTGAAGATTCAAGTGTTCTTGCTTACTTGTTGGAAAAATACTGCAAATATCTGTACAAATCGACCAAAGCCTCCTTATGAAACACGACATGCACGCTATTGAGTTCAATAACCAACGATTGCTCAACACTGTGGAAATGAGACTTGAAATCCGGGCAATCGGATCTCACCTGAAAAAAATTCAAGTAAATCAGGCTCATTGTGAATGAAGATAGCTGCCAACAGGAAATTCAAATTGATACCTTTCTGTATAAAATAGAAATAACATCAGGTTTCCCTTCAGTACTCAAAATCTGCGTCTGGTTCGAGTTCACGGAACAGTGCAACTTATCAACAATACTGACCGATCCCAAAGATACCTGCACAGCCGGTCCATACTCCATGAAAGCGGTATCGCAACAGAAATTCACCAAATGCAGAATTATATACGGTTTATCGACACTACTACTGCTACGTTTTAGCTCGATGATAATCTGCGAAAGATCAAATCTATACGTCAAAAAATGAAACAAACAGCGCGAGAAAATGTCCGGAGGTAAACGTACTTGAACAATGTTAATTCTAAATAAATAAATGATGACGTTATTTTGCGATACATTGTCGTCGAACCCTGGTAAATCCAATATTCTAGCCCAGATCTCCGAGTCTTCGTCGCTGACCTCCGACGATAGGCCGCTTCTGTAATCAAGAAACGCCTCGGTAAGTTCGGGTAGATAGGTACTGGGTACCTGGCAAACGCTTGCAAAATAACGTACTTCTCAACGGCGAGGAAAGATTTTCTTATTTCTTCTTTACTCGAACGAGTGTTCAGTAGCTGAGTTCGCAGCTCGGAGCATGCTATCAAGTGTTGCATTCTCTCCAACACTTCTAGACGGTCTTGGAGTCTAATCTGAGGGAAGAAATTCGACATTTTTTTAATAGTGAAATATTTTCGAAAATGAAAATTATTAGGAAGGTATAAACGAGACTCACATTATCGTAGGAAATTTGCTCCGATAAATGGAGCACCGTGTGGCTTTTCGGGGACGGTACGTTATTTATAAAATTAATCAAACTAACGATTCTACTATCGGACATATTAATTTTCAGCTTTTGTAAAGATACGTTCAATTTATACCTAAAAAAAATCCAATATGAAATTCAATAGTAGTTTCAAAAACATTAGATTGGAAAAATATAGGTACCTTGGTAACTGTTTACTCTCTGGTTTGATACTGTTCGAGAATACAATCTGTGAATGTATTTTCGATAAAATGTGATACTGCGAGGTATGAATTTTCTTGAAATTACGCCACTCTTGGTCTGCAAAAAACAAAAAAAACTCACCCTAATTACCATATTCTCGTTTTCAAGTCAGACATTTCAACCAACTCAAAAATAATTCGCTACTACACGAAACCCCTCGGCGACACAAGTAGAAGAGAAAGATGTAATGCTGGCATCCAAAAACGAAGGCAATAAGACTCACTTACCGGCTCACTTAAGAAAGCTATTGCTATAGACGGAAAACACAAGCAAGATGAGACCATTTAACGGCGCATAATATTCTGCCATACAAACAAATATCGAAATTAACGCCAAACGAATACGAAAGCGAGTACAACAAGGATGTCGAACTGTTAGGCTACGTATAAGCTAATACATTCTTCGGTTGCATTACCATTGTCGAACATCAAAATTTGAAAGTCGACCAAGCTGAAATAGAATCTATCGTAGAGTTTCTCTTCGAGCTCCAATTGCGTTGCGTCTTCCAGGCTATTGTCTGGTAGTTGCAAATCGCTCCAAATTTTTAACCGGCCCAGGTCGAAAATTATGATTTTACCATTTCTAAAACAATTCAATCATACGTAAACGAAGGACGTTTTTAAGCTCAAAAATTTTCAAATCTCGAATAATAGACTTACTTTTGAAGTGAACCGTATTCGGGGATAATAAAATGTGGTAACTTCATATCGACGTTCACTTGGAAAATACATCGCCTCGAAACCGTACCGGAAGCCATCGAATTCACAACCCTCTTGAACTCGCTCCAAATCGCAATCGAGACTGATTCCATACTAAAAGATGGAGTTTGTAAAAAGCTCGCGAATGAAGACATGGAAAACTGAAACAAAAAAAGAAAAAAAAATTATCATTTCTACAAATGATCATGATTCGTGAACTTCATCGATCTTGACTCACCTCATGGTAAATAATCTCCAAAGATTCGGAAGTAATAGAAAGTAAATAATCCACGTCGCTGTTGAGCGGATTCTTTTCGAAATCAACGATTAGAAAATTACCAGAATGGTTTCCTGCAGGAAAAACATCGAATTAGAGGCTAATGGTCATATACCCCGATTTAAACCAAATTTTATCACCGTTGAGGACATTTTCCGAAGTTAAAATAGGTATAAGACTGTATTCGACGGAAGCCCCTTCAATTACCAGACTTTCTACGCGAGCTGTGATCTTGTAAGCTTTAGCCGAAGGTCTCGTTTCAATGCTGGATAATAAATGAGACATGGCTATGACTAGAGTTTCACTGCCTCCGCTCACCAACGATAAATTCAAATTGGCTATGGTGAAGTTGAATTTGCGCTCTGTAAAATATACAGCCGTCTATTTTAATCTTTCAAAAGTTCATTTTTTAAGAAAAAAATCGATCCGCAGCGAATCAATTTACCGATGTATTGTTTAGGTTTATCTGGAGCTGTTTCTGTTTCGCTAAAGCCGATCATTTCACACAAGCTGTTTTTTTCGTTTTGGGAAAGAAGATTCCAAAAGCTGTTTTTCTTGTCTTGCATGCTCAGTTTGTAACGTTTCTGGTCCCCATTATCGGAATTCCACTTCCACCAGGTAGATGGTTGTTCCTTCACTACGATTTTGTCTGGAAAATCTCTACGAAACTGAAAACACCAAAATATTTCAATTTTCAACAAATTTCAAGAATTTATTAAAAAAATATATATTCATATAAAAATACTCATTTTTTGATTTTCATTTTTTTCTTGAAAATTTTTGAGATCCAAAACCAATTGTAATCAAAGTCATCCTAAATATAGTTTGGTTAGGCAACCTCTACTACTTCACTTGTAGTGAAAGTGAATCAGCGGTTTTCATGGGGGGGGGGGCACATTTTTAACGAGCAAAATTTTTATTTTGGGGTCTGGATTGAGTCACCTATTCCCCTCTCTAGGCCCATTTACAATCATTTTTCTCCATTGCTGTTGTCATTCAAATCCCAGCGTACCTGAATTTTGGTATGCTCTCTGGCGATAATAATATTACAAATGTCCAGCATATCTTCAGCTCGTTGTAAATCCACTTTAGTCTCCGTATCCGAAGGATCACTGAGTATACTTCGATAGATATGGCAATAGGAACGATAATTTTTTCTAAAAAAAAAACAAATCATCAATTGGTACATTTTCGAATACCTACGCCAATTCCTCATTCGAATTTTATTACCTATGGGAAAACAAATGAGGCCAAGTATAAGGTTTTATTCGTTCACTCACAACACAATCGTAAGCGTATTTCCACCATTTCTTGGCATTATTACTAACTGGTACTTGAGGATGAAATTTACGATACAACCTACATTAAAAATAGAAGAAAAATCCGCAACTTTATAACAACTTATTCAAACAGGCAAAGATTTCCTATTTGAATGTACTTTTCAAACAGCCTAACCTATTTACTGAGATCCGGCTGAACGACTTTGACAGTTGAACAAGTGCCAAATACTGCTGATGCGATAACTGCAACGCGGCATCTTGAAGTACAAAGTCTACCAATAGTTTAGGAATTCTCGCTTCGTTTGATTTATTTATAATAATTTTGATCCTGACTGATATCGGTTTGATGACTGGAAACGAGAATTATTTAAATAATAAGTATATTCAACATCGAAATCGTACATTGTGATTCGATTCGTCTTACTGAAATCTAACGCTTCTCCGAATATGCTAAACGTTTCTAACGATTTTCTCATGCAATTAATCCAATTATTATTCGGGCCAGATATCATGGATTCATTATTCAACAGTATCTCCGTACTGTTCACATTACAATAGATGGAAAACGACTCTACTTTGACTACTTGATATACCGATCCCAATTTCGAACCGTGTGATATCGGTTTCCATTTACTGAAATATTATCACAGATCTCTCGGTTTTATACCTATGGTACTGTTTTTCAGCGATTTCATTGTGTCTACTTACCTGTTTGTGGTTTCAACCGATAAATTATGCAAACATAGTCCAAATGAAACCGGCATATTGATATCAGTATAGGTGTCTTCATATCTAATGTGTACATTACGAATGTATATTTTCAAATTATTCAGAATACTAGTGATCAGAGACTCGGTGAAATTATCCGGCGAGGAACCATCTAGTAAAAAAATCACGATTCAAAGGTTATTCAAATAATTCATCATGAACAATTAGAGAGACCATCGAATCGAATCAAATTATTACTCGACAAAGGCGACGACAAATTAGCATCTAATTTATCCAAAGCTGCCCTCTTTTCAGCTCTTAATAATCTTTTTTCAACATCCGGTTTGTATTTACCGATAGTGACGGGACAAGCTAGAATGAATATTTCCTGTAATAAGGCAAACGACAATAACGAGATTTTGTTATTTAATTACGAGTATTTTCAGTTTTGTTCATTGCGATTTACGATGACTTTTCCATAATTATAAGCTTCACGTAATCATTAAAATTTTAGTGTTCGGCATATTGAACCAGTGGTCAAAATAATCGTTTGGTTTTACGTACAGATTTATAACACCTACCTCGATAGAGATAACGGAGGTTTGATTACACAGGCGATTCCACGGTATGTTCAGCGATAGTTTACCAATTGTTCCTACTTTGACGACAATCGGTAGGCCTAGTTCGTACTGGAATCAATATCGTAGTAATCGAGTTAGCAAGGTAGCAGTTAATTTTAAAAGTTTACCTCTTATTTCATCGTCGAAAAACTTACCAATGCTTCGGGTTTCAGTTTCAGATTTTCTAGAATCACGTTACCGCTGAATATGCCAACGTTTAGATTCTCCAAATCTAAATCTTCGACATATTTCCCCAAATATCGATTAAATAACGACGCTACTACACCTTCGAACATATTTCTCGTCGTTTATTTATAACTTCATTAGGAATACTGCAATCTGCAACACGACCTCAACTTTCAGACACTTCATACCCTAATTGATAACTGATTAAAACTAGGTACATATGTACCTAAAAGGATATCTTATCACTAATCACACGCCTGTGCGCCGTATTTGTTTGATAACTGCATCGAAACAAAAGCTCAAATTAAATTAACAATTAATAATTAAGGAGAAAAATCGGATTATTTATGACTCTTAGCGTAGGTACGTAATAAGCTCGGAGTCAGCACATGACTTTTTTTTTGCGTAAAAATGTGATAAGACCACAATCGTAACACGCTGTTCTTTGTCAATTCAAAATAACGGATTTTTCGCAATAATTGGTAATTTACCTTATCTCACGTTTCGCGTAGATCATATTTTTGACAAAAATCAAATCGGAATATGGCAGATAACAATAAAACTGCATTATTTTAGCGCCACAATTATTCCATATTTTATTATACAACAACTGATTTGTCAAAGACCGAAGAGACGGCGCCGAAAGTATTGATTTTCTTTTATTCGCCGCTTTCACGCATTCTCCATGCGCTACTTATGTACGTTTCCCTTATACGCGCTTTTAATTACCGAGCGAAATTATTTTCACATGTTTAACTACCACGTATACGAATATATCGAACCACGGAACCAATAAGGTTAAATATATACCGTTTCACACAGCGATGAACTCGATAAATTTAACACCTTTTTACAAGCTTCAAGTTTACGCGAGCTTTGTCCGCATAAATCAACAATCACACCGCATACATGCTCCTCTGTAGTGTTTGGCCGATTTTGAAGGGGTATCCTACAGGTGTTTTGCGTTTAAGTTGTATTTTTATTTGCTGTTTGGTTGTTGTAGTTGGGTAGTAGGTGGAGGAGTTTTCTTGCCTATTTCATCGAAACATAATGGGCGATTAAATTGAAGTACCTGAAGTAGATATGTATGTACTTATTGATGTAAGCATGCATGCGTAGGTAGTAGATAGGTATATTTATAGGGTAACATAAATAATAGCTTGTGTAATTGCTGTTTCTTGATTTCCTTTGTGAAGTCTTATCGATTGTGAATGTACCCACTACCCAGAGTAGGTTCACTTGATGAATTAGTCATCTCAGAGTCTTCATTGTTCTGACCTTTTTGTTCAAGCTAAAAAATCACGTATCGAATATAGCTAGTCAGTCTAATATCTGTTTTTCTGGTGACAAAAGACTCAGATATTGTTGTGTAGATGAAAAATCTGATGAAATTGATCACTATTCTTATCATTGCGTTAATCGCTCAGGTATTAAATGACCAAGTACTTATTGTAAGTAAGTGGTAGTTTGAAGTAAACTCAACGACCTTTCCTTCACATCACCCCATCTCTACTACACTAGTAAATTAAAATTAGCCGAGTATCTATTCTTGAAATTCATATTAAGATAAAGGCTATTTCCTTCATTTGTATAGAAACAGAAAAACCAATAGCAAATTAGCAATGACTTTGGCTTCAAGAAGTAATTAACTTCATTCATGAGAATCATTTTCAACATCGTAGAAAAATTCTCTTATCAAGCACAAGTACCTCTATCCTCACGTATGATCGGTAAGTAAACTTTGGGCAATAAGTAACACCAAAGTTTCAGAGGTCATATTTTATTTATTGAAACACCAAACCGTGAAGGATTTCAAATTATGTATAAATTGCGTACTATATGAGATAAATATTACTCACAATTTGCGAAGATGACTAAGTTATTATTGCGCGACAATTCGAACGAATAACTTGAGCGAAAATTATCGTCGGATAATTGTTTTGATTAATACTTTTGGCAGGGCGGTTCTTCGGCGAGCTAAGTAAAAATATAAATACAGCTTCCGATACGCAAATTTATTCATTTTCAGTTCCACTTTTGTTGCGAGAAGTATCAAAGTGTGCGGATTAGAAAAATGAAGTATTCTTTGGTGGTTTTTTGTTGCGTTATATTGACAGTGAGTTTTGTGTTTTATTATTATTTTTTTCCCAGTAAATTATTGATTATACGTCCCTAGACCTATTTCTTTTTTTATTATTTTTTTTCAACAGGAAATTGAAAACTGAATAGTGTTTTCGAGTGACTTACCTATTTCAAATAGGGTGTTTTCAAGGTTTATTATTTAATGTTTTCGAACAATTTCAAATTATACTGAACTTCAAAATTCTGATGGATGTTTACTGATCCCATCTCTGAAAGAAAAATGAACTAAATCGCACAATTAATAAATAATTTGTAGTTTAATTGCCTCTGAAAGAATTGCTATCCATTTCTCTTTCAACAAATTTCACTTACAAAAGCACTAAATTCGAAATATAGGTGTATTCACTTTTCAGACAAGTTGCACAACCGCCTCACCGTCGCCAGTCAACGCTAACTTAGGCCACAATGGACCTCGTCACCGTCGCGAAATCCCAGACGAATGTCGCATAACTAATTTTCGCCGTCCACCCCACCATCGCGACTCAAACGAAGAACATTCAGATATCAGAGTAAAAAAAACATTTCATCGGTCACCATCCGACCAAAGTTAAACTGAAACGATTCCAAATATCATTTCAGCCAACACCACCACCTCCGCCGCCAGAATGTTGTCAGCTTCCAGACATACTAGGTACCTTGAACGAGCCAGAAATTTTCGGAAGATGTCAGCGTTTCGCAGTCGATATTGTATACCCGGGTGAAAGACGTGGTCATCATCGCCATGATAGAAGAATTCCGGCAGCAAAGTCAGCAAGAATAGCTCGTGACATTGAAGAGAGTGAGTAAATTAAATTCGACCGGATAAAAAATTAATCGAACATTTTCAAAACTGTTTCGCGCTTTTAGACGACGACAATAGGGATTCGCACTTTGATAAATTACAAGAAGGGAAAGACGTACGTATTAATCAAGTACAGGTCTAATTCTCGTCGAGATACTAATATTTTTCGATTACATTTTCAGTGCTTCATGAGCTGCGTTTTCAATGCAACCAATCTTGTAAGTAGTAAAGAAATTTTACAAGTTTTTCACTATTGATTTATGCTGATCATACCTACTAAAAAAAATTGTAGCTCAACGAAGACACTTTCAATGAAGAACTAATGATCAAAAGATTCTCCGCAGTTATAGGTAACGATACCCAATGGACTCCCACTTTCGAGCCAGCTCACAAAAAATGTTTAGCGGCTGGTAAGATGCCTCATCCTGATCTTTCGACTGCATATAATTGAAAAAGTTCATCGGTTTTTTTCTCGTTTCAGCTAAAGAAGCCAACAGCCAATCGCAAAAGAGTTGCAAGGCGGGTCCCTCCGAATACGTGAAATGTCTTTCTCGAGAAATGTTCTTCGTAAGTTTTCAAACGCTACTTTCATTCTAAAAGATC
>JAAOIU010227519.1:0-14741 GCA_018107765.1 Hypogeococcus pungens | reverse complement strand
TACTTATTCTTTTTAATGTATTTTTTCGAAATAGGTATACAAAAAAGACATTTGAGGCTGTTCTGTAGGGCTCTATATACTATGGGTATATTCGTCCGCCATTTTGTTCCCGGGTTGATGAAAAATTTTCCATCCACAAAGTGAATAAAAATCACTAGTGATAATTAAGGATCAACCAATCATATTGGCGCCTTCTACAGGATCAATCGTGATTTTATTGGCTTTGTGTAAGAAAAATTTTCATCAACTCGGGAACAAAATGGTGTACAAAAAATCTAAAATTTATGAAATTTCAAAGAAAAATCGCAGCTTTACTAGAATACTTTCTCTTTCTCCTTCAATTCGAAAACCACCGGAAAAGTACACGCTGAGGTCGATCAAAAAAATCAAATATCTACTAACAACGAGAAATCACACGTAGGTACCTAAGGACAACAGTAATAACAAGTTCACAAACAATCAATGCTAAGCTACCTCATAATATAAATATAAATTTTCCAAATATAGCGACTATAAAATAAACACGGCGATAGCTCGAGCTCGACGTTAACTTGAAATCATATTAAATTCAACCTTGAAACACGTACGAATAGAAATCAAGTCTGGCATTAGGTTGAAATGAAATGAAATGAAAAAAAAAACTCGGCACACGTACAAATCCTATCCGACCACGTGCCCTATATTAAACATTTATACAGCAGCACACAAAATCAAAGGATACCGCTAATTTTGTACACCGTAGAAATAACCACCATTTGACACCCTATACAATATAGACCACGAAACTTGATAATAAATCTGACCGCACATACCAAATACCGCATAGCATATCGAACACGCGGTACGTCTTAAGTTCACAGATTTCCGTGTGAATAAAATTGCCATCTATTTTTTCCTTGATCGAGTTTTTTAATAATAGATATTATAAGCGGCAGAGAATTAAAAAATATGAAACTTTTCGACGAGAAATATTCGACCAAAAACCCCAGCTCGCTTCGAGTACCTTACCTACGTACGTACAGTCAAGTCCATGCAGTGAAAACTTGCCATTATTTAACGAGTCCGAATTCAAGCAGCTCGGCGCGATGAAAACGAGATAAAATTTTGCGTCGTCGCCGAAACCCTTATAACTAAGTATAACTTATTTAGGACTATACAGAACCACGCTCGACACGACACAACCCGTACCAAGTTTTACAACAATGTACGAGAGATAGAGATAGAGAAAGGAAATAGGAGTACGATATTTCTAAAACGTAATAAGACCAACAAACAATATCTACAGGGTACTTCGTACGATACTGGAGCCAGTTCAAAGAAAAACTTTCATATCAATCGATAAAACAATGTTTGTATGGAAATCTGCACCTTCGCCTTGGCCTTTGGCTCCATACAGCTATTTTTTCATTAAAACCTCCACTCATTTTGAACTTTTCCGCTTCGTCGAATAATATCTTACCTATCTAAGACCACCGAATTATTCGAGTATTGAAAGGAAAAGAAAATATATTGGCTTTTTGTACATCCGCTTGTTACGGATGACCCAAAAGAATTAAGGGCCATTGCGACTCATAAAATGCGAATTGATATTTTCCAGGTAAGTAATAAAAAATGCGAGTTTTCTTCCCGTACGTATATTGAACTTTTCAAATAAACGTTTCGTAAACAAGTTCTTACGTACATCAAAGGAGCAATACGAAACGGGGGAGGGGAAAATTTGGATAAATTGAGTCAGGCGGTTGACACGTACATATATTAGATTTTTTCAACACAGATAAATCAGAATTGATTTTCAGATTTGGGAGTAAGTTTCCAAATTTTTATTTTTACGAATTTTTAAAGTTTGAAAAAATTGTTCATTTCTTGCAAATTAGTATTTTTTTGTTCAGATGTTTGAAAAATACGTACTTTAGAAATTTAATAAATTTAAAAAAGTAATTTAAAAATTTTTTTAAAAGAAAAATTCAATTTAGAAAGAATACCAAAATTTTTAATTCCTCAATTTTCAAGTAAGACGAGTACTTGAAGAATCTAAATCAAGTAATTTGGTCCATTGAACCAGTTTTCTATTAATAAAATTTGATGATCTCCAAAAATCCAATATGGAAAAATTCAAAACTGAGGAAATGTTCTTGTTGAAAATTCTATGAAATCAACGAAAAGTTGTACATTGAAGGTTTGATTAAAGAAGAGAAAAAAATGTTAAACCATGAAAATGTGTAGAATACTTTTTTAAAAAAATCATCTGATTTTTGGCAATGATAAAAAATTAAAAACCCATCCCGTCCTCCTCAACCCTCCAAAAAACTAGCATTTTAACCCTATTGTAAATAAAATGCCAAAAGCTGTTAAAACTCATCACGAAAACACACACACACACAGATGTACCATAATTATAAACTTCTCACAAATTCCGTCGCCCTCCCTCTGTCTACATCCTTTCGATAAACTTTCACCAAATAAAACACTCAACGTAATAAATTCGCTCACATTCGAACACCTTAGGCCTACAGTACATCACACGAAAATCTTAAAATCTGGCCAACGAGATGAAGAAACAGTTTCGTTAAATTTTTCAACCTCTTTCCTTATTCATTAGCATGTCCCACTATGCAGCTGCATCTATTCCCATACACGAAGTTTGATAAGAAAATTACACGCTCGAAAATCACGCCACGCTTTTCCTAACAGCCTCACGGTTTCTATTCTCGAACACCGCGACTACAACAAAGACCAAGCCATGTTTGGTATCAAAGTTGCAGATTTATTTTTATTTTTTTTTTTCAACATAGGTAAAAAAATCCATTGATGTTGAAAATAAATTAATGACCCTAAACGAAGCAGCAAAATTAAAACGAAAGAAAAAAGCAAAATGGCGTTTGTTACTTTGGACTCCGGTGCAAGTAGTCAGTACTAGAATATTTAGCTCCGCAGAGATTTGAATAAATTCTTTTTACAGGCTGTAGATTTCTTTGATCATTTTTTTTTCTTGCGAGAGAAGAGGAAAGAAAAAATGGTATTTTAATTACACTTTAGTGGGAAAACAGTTCGGCGATCTTGAGAAAATTTACGCGGGCAAAGTACCTGATATTTCTAGAAATTGAATTCTTAATTAATTATTTTTAAAATATAGGATTTCAGTTACTTTGAGGTCGATTAAAATGAATCGTTAATTTCTATAAAATTTCAAGAGGTATTATTTTGATTAAAATTTCATTTTTAAATTATCTTAAGCGGATGGTGAAAAAACTCCGTAATTTCAATTCTAAAATAACTGCGAATTCCGAATTCGAAATAAATAAAATATATAAGAAAAGCAAAATGAACTGGTCGCGTTGTAAAATCGCATCCAAAGCGAAATTTGAATTTTTCTATCTAAAAAACATGTACCTAATCGATTAATCAGCTCGTGAACATAATTGAAAAAATTTAATTCCAATTTCAGATCTCCCGAGAAGAGAAATGACCACGAATATCGTAAAACCCATCTTGTTTACTCAGCATAGGTAATGAAACACCAGAAATTTTGCACAAGCAGGGCAGCCATACCTTGCCAGCATTTACGACAGGAAAATCCGACTGTGAGTTTGCAATTCGCGTATACATAAAAATACGGGAGTGTACACGACTCAAGCTTGAGTGAAACGACGCGACGATAAAGCAGATGTAGGTATGGGTAGGTGTAGGCGCACCGTAAGGCGAAAATTACCAAAAAGGTAAGGAAGAAAGACGGTTAATATTTTCAAAATTACATTTTTACGAATATGGTACGAAGCATACCCTGCGCCAGTGGGTCATTAGTGGGGAAGGAATTGTTAATCGATAATGCGAGACAATATGCGCGTATCGTTCGACCAAAGGAATCATTACGGTCGAGTCAACGTTCGAAGGTGCTTTTCGTGTCGAACAAAAAAAATTCGACAGCCGGTAATTTCGACGCTATTAAAAATAATAAAGTCGTGGTACGGTACGCAAAAGTACTTTTGAACTGATTTGCGCTGCGTTGGGCGATCGTACCGCGCGTACCGGGTTAAGAAAATAATTAAGTAAAAGCCAGCTAGTGCAGGTCTTCATCTGTGTGTACTGCTCCGGAGCCACTGCGCGGGAGAATAAAATCCTCAACTATGAAATTAACGTTTGTATACTTCATTTAACATTTTAAATAAGTGGTCTGTTTTCATAATAAACCGAACCTCGCGCCGTTTTACTTTCCTATCGCTCTCCATATTTACCCGACTTGGTATTTTGCCACTTTGCTTTCTCCCAAACTAGTATAAGTATACAATATTATAGTAACGGTGCGACTGCGACTTGCCGTTTCCAGGTACTCGTAGATTGTAATACGAACTATTATTACACGCGGTGCAGCATTTTTTTTTTTACGGGACTATTAACGGCGAGCGTTTTTCCTTTGAGATACTTAATATCTTTCGGTCGTACACGCGTTGTTTTCATAAGTATCATCGTCGTCGTCGTTCTAGACGTCGGGCGTTCGTGCACAACTCTTATAAATATTCCTTCCCTCACAAATAACTAAGTGATGGTACGAAGGCGATGCATTTTGTTGTCTTCTCTGGCATCGTGGCGCGACGTTACGTGGGTGTTGTAGGTCTTTGACGTTATGCTAGTTTTTTTCTCCCGCTTCTCTGTGACATGTGATATATACTTTGGCTCATCGGATTGCATTATTTGTGCGATGCCCAAGTTTTTGTGTTTAATTAAAACAACTTCAGCGAACTAGGAGGGTTTTTAAGAAGTTCGAGGGTTCAGAAAAGCACTTCAGCTTCTGTGGTGACGTTTTTTTGGAATTATTCTTGCGAACTTTCAATAGAAAATGAAATCAAAAATCATCAGAGACTTTTTTTAAAGTTTGAAGTTTTATTGTACTTTCTCGAAAGTTCAATTTTTTTTTAGTCGATCAAAAAATCCATAAAAGAAAAAATACACTTTTTGGAATCAAAATTACTTCAATTCGTTTTTTTTTCAAGTTGAATAATCTATTTTTCAAGTAAGTGTTTAAAAAATCTATAAGACAAAACAGAACAAGCAGGGTCTCCTGGGACCCTGCAATAGGCTTTTGCGTGTATTTGAAATTTTTTTTTTATTGAAGGATGTATTTTTATATTTTTCACATATTTATAAAATTAGTGAAAGAAAGTTTTATTAAAAATGACTGAAAGAAAAGTTACATTGAAATGAATTAAGAAAAATTGTTATATCCAAAAGAGTTGCATACTTACATCAAAACTCACTAAGAAAATGTGAGAAAAAAATGTTTGAGATTGGGAAATTAATAAAATATCTTCAAAATATTGGAAGAATAAAAAAATGCCATAGTAAATTAGAAGATTGGAACAATTAAACAAAATTAAACAACTTCAAAAATCGATAAATCGAACAATTTTTTTAAATTCTGCTGGTCTTTCAAATTTGGCCAGCTTTCCAAATTCAACAATTTTACAAAATTTTTAAAAATTTTATAATACATCAACTTTCCATAATTTTAAAATTTTCCTAAATTCAGCAATTTTCTAAAATTTGGTAAATTTCCAAATTTAGCATTGAGTGATTCTTCAAAATTTGACAATTTTTCAATTTTTTTAAAAATCCGTCTTTTTTCAGAAATAGGCGTTATTCAAAGTTGAGAAAGTTTTCAAAATTAAACAGAATTTTAAAAATTATTCTATTTTTGAAGTTGTTCAATTTTGTTTAATTGTTCCAATCTTCTAATTCCTTATGGAATTTTTTTTAATTCCTCAACGTTTTTAAAGATTTATTAATTTCTCAATCTCAAACTTTTTTTCTCACATTTTCAACATTTTTCTTAGGTTTCTGACTTTCCAAATTTTGGAAATAGAAATATTCCAGTAAGACAAATGCCTCAATTCCAGTTTAATAACATTGAGTTCAAAAAAGTAACAATAAACATGACCATTAATTATTGATTCAGATAATTTTTTCCGCATAATCACGCCAAAATTTATTTTCCTTTCAAAGCAAAACGCCTAAAAAAAGATAAATAGATAAAAAAACAAACTGCAAGTTTATAACGTCATTACGTTACTAATAAATCAACCGATCAAAGTTATCTTTAAACTTCATTACAAATTACACAAGATGGCACCACTGTCCACGGTTTGGCTTAAAAAAGATACTTTTTCCTTTCGAAAAAGAGCTATTTCTCACACCCATCAAACCCCCTCGAAACGCGACAAATAACTCCGGAAACAGTACTTCCAAATTAGATGACACATTTTCTTGTAAAATAAAAACGCGTCAGAACACAGTCTTCGTATCGATTACCATATTATTAAAATTTAGCCCGAGACGTTAGGTCGGCTCAATTTCCACCATGTATGACGCCTGGCCAAGGTCGAGATGATAAATTACCGTAGTTAAATTCACCCTCTTCTCATAAGTTGAAAGTGTAAAAAAGCCCTTATTAATGTCGATAAACATCTCGACGTCGAGTCGTGTTTACCATTTCAAAATCGCACCAAATGGACAGGGACAGGATTGGCGAGCACGCATCCATAGAATTTTCCAGTTGCATTTAGCACAATATGGATAGGTATTTTCTTTTTTTAAATTTTCACTCGAAGTTTTTTTGAGCCATGTTTGACAGGTAAATCCTGCAATTTGAAACAAATGGGAAAAAATGGTGGGAGCTACTAGTATATTTATAAAAACTAGGGCACAAATAGAATGAAATTCTTCATACAGAGTGTTTCGATTCCGGTGTACAGCCTTCCTTGTCGCGTCACATCAGCTCGAAATGCACTCGGGCAGGTAGTTTTGCTTGATGTAAGATTTGAAGGCGGAACATATCCCTCCTGGCGCAGAACTTCCTCTACCTTTTTTACATCGAAAAATGAAAAGTGAAAAATGAGAGTCACTTTTACGAAAGATAGTTGGTCTTTGAAGAATACAAAAGGAGAAAAACAAGTGAAAACTGTAAGGCTGAACTTGCCTTTGATTAATCCGAACCGTTTACCACCTATAAGAAACAGAACACTCTAGTTGAAGCCTATCGAAGGCCGTTTCTGTTTACATTTACCGTATAGTTATCGTTGACCATTCCCCATCTATCCTCTCTTTTCTTAACCGCTCATACTTGAAGAAGCTAAACGCCCAGAAGATGATCAAAGCTGCATTCTATCGAACAAGATGCCACCCCTTAGTAGGAAAACTCGCCAAATATGCGAGATTAAAGTGACCTTAGCAATTAGGACAGCACATGTAAATAATTCTAAGCTCGCGACAAGTTCGTAAATAAACCTGAAATATGTTTTATTACAGTAGTGTAGGTACGTATTCGGGATTTCAGTCAGGCATTTTTGCCATGTACACGATTAGCCATTTCGGTGGCTTCCTCAAGCATGAAATAACTTTTCGACGTATTTAATTGGCATGCAGCTAGAAATAATTTGTCGGCAAAAGATCTTTCGGGAATACGAGGCGGCTGAGTTAAATGAAATGGATTGTTTTATGCGGGTATAGAGCGAACGAACGAACAAGTAAAGTGGAGTAAATAAGTTGGACTACGAAGTGTCGAAAACGGGTTGGGGATATTTTTTTTACAAGCCGCATCCGCGCTTTCAACGAATAGGAGGCGAAGGCAAAGTCGACCTTTTGTTTTAATTCAACGTGTATAAACCGTGCTTGAGAAATATGAAGGGGGTTTTCACTTTTCACTCGGTTCTTAAAATTATATGTACCAGTCTTTGGCCCTTTTTAATGAAATCTATTACACGCATGAACAATATCAACGTTTCCTCTGACGTTTAATACCCTCTTTAATAAGCAACCATTCCGGTATAAATCTTATTAAATGTTGAACGCGAAGAATACTCATCGGTGTTCGTGTTCTTCCAATGTTCAAGTCGCAAATTAATATTTTGTAGGTAGGTAGGTACTAGGTAATCATTTTTTACACTCGACTTCCAACTTTTTTGATCAGGTTTCAACTTCATTTTTCACGTTCATTATTTATGAACTCACGGTTGTTTTTTCTTCTAATGAATTTCGTTAAGTAGATAAATCAATTTTTTATTTAAAATTCAACTCCGATAAATTTTTTAAAAGTGTAAATTTTGTGGTCGTACGACAACTCTAACCGTCATAGTTAATATGGGTTTGCCTGATGTTGACAGTTGAAAGGGAATTTCCGCTGATCTTTATTTTCTTTTCCTTCAGTTCGTAAAATATGCTACCACAATGCGACGAAACTGTAAATTAATTCGTCGTTTCCAATATTTGAAGCGGCAAATAAAATCACCAAAGAGACTCTGCGGTTCTTCGAGCTGCAAAAAATATTGAAATTGTTTGATTTGGTGACATTTCATTGGCTTTAAAAGAGACAAAATGAGCACGGAGAAGAAAATTTCGGGGTTTATCTTCATTACCGAGATGGCTCCAATTTTTTGTTCGACTTGTTCGTTCAAAACTTAGAAAATATTTCTTTAAGACGAGTCTAAAAGTCGATTAACGAGGCAACAAACCGGCAGAAAATCCCTTCGTTGACACGTATACAAGGCATGGTCACACCATTAAATCAGTATTTAGCGTTGTATTCGAAAGTTGCTAAGTATGTAAAGCATAAAACTCACCCTTCTGGAAGATCTTTTAATCCTTTGTCGTTTGGGCGAATTAGATTCGGCATCGGTATAAACCAAATTTCTGATACTGCCGCTGAATCTGGGCTCAAAAATCACGCTAGGTAGGGCTAATCTGGTTAATTTGGTATTATACCAGGACGGCATGCCACCGATATAGACATCCGAATTAGTGGCCAGATTACCGAAATGAAATTCTTTTCCTTTGGACGTTCGGCTCTGACTGACATCGTCCAAAGTAAGTGTGGTCTTGTTATCATTTCTTTTGACCGACACCTTGTGCCAATGACCGTCGTTGAGTTCGCGTCCGATTGTGATGATTTGAGCGCCTCCGCCGAGATTGTATCGCAGTCGTAAAGCACCTTCGACGAGTTTGATTTCGAAAAAATCGTACGTGCCGCCGTCGTCCGTATACAAAAGTAATCCATTGGGCTGGTCTGTTTTGAATTCGAATTCCAGTGATCCATTGAGGGCGACGTTCCATTTACGAAATTGCGCGTACGACGAGGAAGTGCTTTCCAACAAGAAACAAACCGACTGGCTGATTAGGAAAGATGATATGATAACGAAGACGATTTTCATTTTGGTGGCAGCTGATCACACCGCGATATCAGACAGGCTTGGGTAACATGATGGTAGCACTCGTCGCATAAGCAATTAGCCGCAAAACCAGAAAATCACCCTACACGCATTTGCACTTCGCGAATTTCAAAAGCACGTTCAGTCTACACCGACGCGACATTTTCGAGCACCTTCACAGTCACCAAGTATTCGCGAATACGCTACAATTTCGAATAGCGCCGGTAGAGAAAGTTAGCGCCTTTAACGTAAAAAAGGGAGTAAATTCGACCTCGTAAATCGTACACGCAAGCGCGCGTCCTTCCTTACTTGTACCATTTTTCCCACGTTTCGTTCCGTTCCGATCCCGCCGTAGTGGGTGAATTGTTTCAGTCGTCGATGGCGAATATATCGTCGTGTAGTACAAAATTGCGCCAATGTTTCGTATGGCCGAAATAATATTCGACCATTCGCCGCAGCATAATTCAACTTGACGGATATGGCAATCGTCCGCCGACGGTGTACACGACTACGAAACGAGAGAATAAGAAATTTGCCATCGTCTTCGACTGGTCGTACAATGTAAGGCGACTTACGTTATGTGAATCATCGACGGCAATTTTTTTTCTCTTCTATTATCGTTAAAATGAAATTGGATGAAATTTCTTTCGTCGTTCTTTGACTGTGGATCGTAATTTTAGTGTCTTCCTTTTTACTGTGTATTGTTTTCGTTATCATTTTCTACCTTGTACAGATTTTCTCTCAAGCGGCCGGTTCCCATTTGAGAATCATGAATAGAAATTTTGACGGGTGAAAGTGTCCTTTGTGAGAACCACAATAAAAAAACGAAATGAACGAAAAGAATCATAATGCTCGTACGTTTTGATTCAAAAGTGTCCCAATTGAGAACCAAACCTCAAATCAGTAGAATGTGTTATGTACATCGTAACTTATCCCTGCTTTCAAACATTTTTTAGCAAATTACATCGACGAGAATTGCTTATTTCCTCCACTACAATGGGTGGAAGAACCTTCATCACAAAGGAGATGCACCACCAGTGGACTGACTACGACAATCAATTCTACCATGCAAAACCATCAGTAACTATGGTACTGAGCGTCTTAAAAGACGTTCTATCGGAAACATATCTAAACCAAATTACGTGAAATTGCGAATAATGTAATGAATTCAAGAAATTAGCAAAAAATCAAAAGGCACGACTTTACTTTAAAATAGCATCATTGTTATGTTTCTGGTGAAATAGGTGTTTAAAATACATCAAAATTCTCAGAAATAAATTCAAAATGGTGAATTTGTAATTTTCTACACTTTCCAGTAGTTATTCAATCTTAGTCTTATTTGTATGATACCTATGTTTAGCTACTCATGGCGCCAAATGTTGCATTTGTTGACTTTTCCTTGTTTTTTTTTTCTGTAACCATATGTAAAGACCTCTTAATTCATACTTTGAGTTTTATCTTAGTAGTGAAGGGTTTTGAAGTAAATATGTAGGTAAATTGACTGGCAAATATTTGGTTCTCAAACATCCCACTTTTTTACGATGTGAATTAGTCGTTCGCTCATACCTCCTTCTTCATTTCGATTCTCTTTGGTTCTCAAATGTCCCACTTTTTGTCATTAGTCATCAGAACAAAAGAAAAATTTTAACAATAGCCTGGTTCTCAAACGTCCTTTGACAATATCGTTGTGGAAATTTGTATCAATAAGTGGCCAAGCCGACGACGCTTTACGTAGACATTTCTTTAAATATAACCAAGTGGTATATGAGTTTTTTTTTTTTTCAAAATTTGAATTGCACACATTGGAGTTTTTTTCAACTCGGTTTTTTTTTTTTTAATTCACCCGACGAGGGATCTCAGCGAATTCATTTTCAATACTTGCAGAAAAATTTTTCTCACCCAATTGTAGGTACGTCGCCCTTGAATAAACAAGAAATTCCAATAAATTTCAAAATTCTTTCTTTCATTTTACAAAAACATCAAAACGTAATAATCGGAATTCTCAGTAAATTTCTCTTTTGAAAAAACTCAAAGATTTGTTGAATATTTGAGTGGCGATATAAAAGTTTTCCAAAAAATTTTAATAATTCGCTCGATCTACGCCAAGCTCTCAGCAAAATCTTGAAAATTTTCCAGCGCATCATTTTAAGCTTCTTAAAAAAATTTTATTCTCAAAAAAGAATTGAAACAGCTTACTTAGCCGAGTTATTGGGGTAAGTCGGCTTTAATTTGGAATTTGATTTTTTCCGGTTCAATTTTAATTTCTTTTTTTTCAACGAATTTCAACATTCGGTTTCCAAGAGTTGAAAACTTTCAATTTTGAAGATTTCGAATAGGTTTTCTATTATCAAGGGACACTGTATGTTTTCCAGATAAGTGAATGGAATGAATTCTGCATTTTCGTACGCGAACGCAATGATGCACGATAAAGTTGTAATAACGTGAAGTACCCTCACTTACCATAAACTTTCGTTCATTCGCTCGTCGATAAGACAATTACGGACAAATTAACAACGTAAATTAGGGTGCTTTCGCTTCGTCTTCATTCTGTATTTAAATGTTAATCACTGTATCAACAAACAGATAATTAAACAATGATGATAATTTATTTCATCACAAATATTTATCTCTCTTTCTCTCTCAAAAAAGTTGAAAAGTAGAAAAATTCCATTACAAACTTAGATAGTAACCTATGTGTTCTCGACGACAAATCTACCTATGTCACTATTCAACTGACACTTGTTCGAAAATCTGGAAAAAAAATATAGAAATTTTTCAAATAGCTGATCAACAAGTAATTGTCAACTGACGAAAAAGAGGGCATAACTCGATATAAAATCATTATAAAGATAGCTCACCTCGGACGAATCGTTTCCAGGAACTCTGGAAAATATTTCACGTTTAAGATATGGTAACCTTTCAGAATCTTCTAAACTGTCCCAAATTGTCTTCGATATAGGAACTGGTATCACGCCAAGTGTAATCATTGATTCAATGTATAATTTAATTTTACCTCTCATTTTAATACCGTCGATGCAATAAGACGTAGGAAAAAGGGAAAATACAGCAAATCTACAAAAAGAAATGACATATTATTATCGATCTAGGATTCTTACAAAACACGATTAATTTTATTTCTTCTCCACTTACGTATAACCATTCGTTGGTAGTGCGATACTTTCCAAGTTTTGACCATCCTCAACACCTTGTTCTCTGATCGGTAAAGCTTGACCGTTTTTATTCAAAACCAATAAATGATCTGCAAATGAGGCATATTATAGTAAATAAGTATATTTTCAAAATTCTTAAACTATCCAATCGATTCAATTACCAATGAAATGCCCATCTTTAGAGAAAACTTCATTTATAACGTATGATTTGCCGCCAAATAATAATTCCAAGACAGGTGCAAGACTCAGGTCTCGTTCTATAGATTTTATTTCTTTTTTAGCATGTTCGATTACATCAGCAGGTGGTGAAATTACATCGTTGCGTTTTGCAGCATTTACGACTTGATATAAATTCAAAATTGTTAGATAGTCTAATCTATTGTTTTCTGGGGGGGAAAAAGAGAAAAAACACGTTAATAACTTCGCCATCGGAAACTGATTCATTTCGGTCTTACCTCGTTTTAAATAACTATTTAGAAAACTCTCAGAGAACACTTTATTAATGAGTGGGACGTGCCATCGACCTAAAGCTAACAGTTCTAATGTTACACGTATTAAAGGTATTTTAACTTCCTGATAACAGACCATAAAATTAGAATTCATGAGCTAAGAAAATGATATACCGTCGTTCAATTTACGTACCTCCATGTTTAAAAAATGATTTATAATAGCATCCTCGTAGGTATGCCACTTCGGAGGTAAATATCGAACATCTGAACACGACGCAATATACGATATAATAATCATCATACCGTCCGGCATCTTTTCTAGATCTGTTGTTTTTGACAATAAATTATCGATGTAGTTTAAAAAATCCACATCAACGTAACTCTGTTGAAAAAAGAAAAGATCAAGAATTGGAAAAGAACCATGAACGATACGAAAGAATATCAAATACTTACAATACGGGTAAAAGCTCGCAAAAGTTTACCCGCTTCAACCAAATCTAAATTTTTCGCAAGAACGTACTTAGTGGCGTTCATTAAGACTACCTCGTCGTAATAAAATGCATTCGCAAGCAAGAAACTGTTCACGACAGAAGCGGCTAGGCGAATGATATCATTAAATGACATTTTTTCCATCATTTCTTCCTTCACTTTAGACAAGCAGAAAGTATATAATTCTCTTCGTGGTCCAGTTAAAATTTTAACTTTGTTAAACAAAAATGCAAAAACAATGTCTCTACACTGATCAAATGTCAATTCATCTCGTAAGTTGAGCGCAGCCTCCACCAGTATTTCTGACAACAGAAATTCGTAAAAATAAGAATAAATGAGTTGAACATCTCCCAGGAGAACTGGGAAAGAAAATCAGAATTACTGCTAATAACGTACCTGATGAGTTGAACGAACGGCTTCGATTAAAACTGAAACTCAAAGCATCAATAACTGATTTAGGATTCCCATAATTCAACTTGGAACGAACATTAGCATCGAACACAACAGGAAGTGATATCTTCAACGCTTCGACGATTGGACTCGATGGAACTTTGGCGATTAAGAAGTCGGTGAAAATTATTTGATTTATGTTAAGCTCATTTATCGATTTAGTCAAGACTTGGAGCAAAGTTTGGCTCAACATGCTATTCATCGATACGTGCATCAATTTCAAAGTTTTTAAAATAGTCAGAATGTCGCTTGGTCGTATAGCACGAGCGGATTTTCTTATTGTCCTGCATAAATTTTCAAATTCTGGATTTTTGACGAGTGTTTCTGCACTCATTTTAGACCTAAAAAAGAAATCAGTTGTTTTTAATCAGGTATTACATGATTACATGTTTGAATGAGAAAAATAAAGTTTGAAAATTTCATATTACCTGTTGGACTGGATTATTCGGAATATTTGAGTAAACAACGGCGCATACAGAGGAACGATAAGTTTTTCATTATTCCTTATAAAGTTTATCACATCTTGACTGGTTTTTAGTTTCTGTATGTTATCAAGCGTAGCCGTTTGTTGCAATGTTAAAACTGACTGTAATTGATATTTTTCTGGTGGATCGGGTTTTCTGAAACCGGGATCGGCAAGCACACTCTCTGTAAAAAAATCATAATTTTTCTTTAAATAGGCGATGGTGACATTATAGGATAAAACTCTTGAGGTTGAATAAATACTTTCGGTGGTTGAGTAATGGCATGCGCTCTTCAACAGATTCAACGCATAAGGACGAACAATTGGTTTGAGGATAATTGAAAAACTTTTCCTCAGCATTTTTAATCTTCAGCGAGTCCACTTCAGGCATCCAATTTCTTTTTATGTGAAAAGAAACGAACCACCGTAGGATTGAATACCTCAATTCGAACAATTCACGAACATTGATTTGGTTCAACTTCAATCATAGTATCTTTAATAGCAGGTAAATTACTGTAAGAAATAA
>JAAOIU010227335.1:0-13745 GCA_018107765.1 Hypogeococcus pungens | reverse complement strand
GGTAAAATTATTTCGTTCCGTTTCATATCAGTAAATCATTGTTTCTTTCTTTACAAAATAAAAATTTCTTTGAAAGTGATATAATTTAAATTATCTTATACTTTTTTTTGAATACGTTGCACTTATTTTTGAATCAGAAGCCATTGAAATTTTAAAGAATTTTTTAATAAATCAAAATTTTTAAATAAGTGCGAAAAATTTTTAATTCCAAATTTCCAAAACTTTTGTTAGAGTTTTTATTTTTACAAATTGAGCAACACTGGTAATGTTTCCTNATTGGTATTGTAAGAATTCCAATAAACAGCATTATGTTTTTGGAATGGAATGCAGAACAGAATTCGCAAATCGTAGTTACTTTAATCTTTCTACATTAAAATGAAGTTTATTGGTTATATTTAAATAATTTACTGTTGTAGTTTGTGAATAACATAGCGCATAATCATGGGTTCCAATAAACACAAGCACAAGTCGAAGAAAAGGAAACATTACCGTAGTTCCGAATCATCAGAAAGGGAGTACGAGAAGGAAAGACGCCACCACAAAAAACACAGCAAGGAAAAGAAAGAGAAACGCTCTAGCTCTAAATCGATTCTAATTGATGATTACGATAGCTCAAGTTAGTGGAAAATTTTTCTCATTGTGTGATTTTTGATCGATAAATTGTCATACATGTTTCGTGAATTTTATTACGTGTTACAGATAGCGACGATGTAATTATTGTTACTTCACCACCTCCTCCACCAAAAATTTCTCGAAATGTTTCTCCATCACCACCACCTTCTAAGCGATCTAAGCAATCTCACAATTCACCACCACCACCGCCCGTTATTCGACGTAGATCACCATCACCAACCCAAGCACCGTCAACCCGTGAAAGTCGAGCAACAACAAATTCTTCTGCAGAAGCCTCTTTATCGATCGAAGATACAAACAGGCTAAGGCTGCAGTTAGGATTGAAGCCACTAGAAGTAAATTCTGCTAAACCTCAAGAAAATGATAAAGAAAAGAAAGAAACGTTTGGCGGTACCGATATGGGAGAGTTTGTACACAGACCACCCGGTAAATTATTTCTTTTTTTTCAGTTTTAATATTGTGACGTCCACTTGATTATTTCCTTGCTTGTTAGAAAATATTGCTACGAAGACTTACAACGAAAAACTGAAAGAAAAGATTGCCTTGAAAAGAGAAAAACGGTTACTGGAAGAAAAATTAGCCAGCGTCAAGACTTTGGGTGAAAGTGATTCGGACGAAGATGTGTCCAAATGGGTTGAAAAAAATAGAAAAATTGTAAATGAGAAAGAACAAGCCGAGAAAAAAGTAGGTATTTTTTTCAAACGTTATTCATGAGTTAGCAAAATACTTGTGACTAAAAAAATGAAATTGTTTAAGCTATGTGAATATTGTGATTGGAAACGAATATTATTTATCTGTTGAATTTTTTACAATTGTGTATAATTTATTGTAAATTATGCATTTTTCGAACAATTTAATGGTTGTATTTAGTGTGTATTACTTGTTTGTAGGCTAAAGAACTGGACGCATTGGATGAAGTTTTCGGTATCGGTGACTTGATAGAAGAGGACAAAAAAGTTCAAAAGAAATTTATGTATACTTCCAAAGACCTGAGAGGGCTGAAAGTTGGACATTCTTCTGTAAGAGAACATTTTATCCAGAACTTTCTCTTTTTTCTCGTAGTAGTTCTAAAATAATGCTTTATTTCTTAGGAAAATTTTGTTGAAGGACGTGATGTCATTTTAACATTAGAGGACAAAGGGGTACTAGAAGATGAAGAGGATACTTTGGTAAATGTAAATATTCAAGACGACGAACGATATAAAAAGGTAACTGAATTGTAAAACACTCAAGTGTATTTCAAGAGCTCGAAAGACTTCAAATGTGTGTGTTTTTTTAGAATATTGATCGAAGAAAACGGAAACCCGGGTACAACGCCTATGACGATAGCGCTGAACTCGAAGAAGAACTTCTTGACGATAAGAGAAAAGTACTCAAAAAGTATGACGAAGAAATCGACGGAGAGAAAAAAGCCAGTTTCAAGTTGGGTTGGTAAATTTTCACATTTACTCAGTAATAAATGAAGCCTTTTTATTTGTTCGTAATATCATCTATTAATTAGGAGTTACTGCAAAGATGGAAGAAGACGCTAGGAAAGAAGCGATCCGTAAACGATTACAAGAACGGCATGCTGGAAAACGACTAGAAACTCTGGCCATGGCCCTCACACCGGTTTCCGAATATTTAACAGAGCAAGAAATGCAAGTCAAATTCAAGAAAACCAAGAAAAAAGTAATTTTTTTGACTTTTTCGAAACCTCGGCAAACACACTTTACAAATCTCTTATCAAATAGGTGAGAAAAATTCGTAAGAAGATATTAAAAGCTGACGATCTATTGCGAGAACCTCCAGCAGTGGATGAACCCGTAGAAGATCCTGCGCTAAAAGGTATTGGTAAGAGAAGGCCTGTTTCGAGTCGATCCCAGATTAAAAGTGAAGTGAAAGAAGAACCAATGGATTATGATGATTTAGATGTTGATGATTTACCGCGTACGTTTTCCCAAGTCGTTACCTTTTCCAAATTTAAAATATTCGTATTAATCGATCCCATTCATTACAGCTCCTCTACCTGTCGATACAAGTAAAATTAAAATAGAAGAAGACGAAGAAGACGATAAAGATTTACAACTCGCTTTGAGTAGAGCTAGAAAATTGAAACAAAAGAAGTCCATAAAGTCGAATGTTGATGAAGTACGATAAAATTCACTTTCTGCATTTTCCTTTTAGTTAATGGCTACTAAGTGTGATTGTTACTTTTTAGACTAAGTTTGACGATGATATGGACGAGGATAATAAAACCGGAATAGTCGGTAGCTCGATAGTTCTAAACGCTACAGCTGAATTTTGTCGAACACTGGGTGATATTCCTACCTACGGTCAGGCTGGTAATCGAGAAGAAGATGCTCAAGAATTATTAGTGAGTGATTTTATCTTTAAATTATGCGACCTCGCGGTGTCCTAGAATTGTAATTTTTTACTCCAAATTTCAGGATTTTGAACGAGAATTGCAAAAGGAAAAAATACGCAAAGAAGAACTTGATTCATTGACCACCGGTTGGAATGAAGTAGCAATGGGTAAATTACTTACCCCTACTTCTACTTACCTCAATTTTTATCAATTACTTACTTATTTTCATTTTACTTCTAAGCAGATTCGACGCCAGTAGACATTACTCCCGCCGAAGTACCGATTTTAGACGCCGAACCAGACATCGCTACCGGTGTAGCGGGGGCTTTAAAAATGGCTATCGTCAAAGGCTACATTCAAAATGAAACTGAAAAGAGGCCGTCTGCTTCTAGATTCGCACACTTACAAGCGCAAAATTATTCTATCGAAGATAAAGCTCATTCGTTGTGAGTACTTCGCGAATTATTATTCGTAATCAATAAGCGTTAACTTCGTATTAACCGCTCATTTATTTATAACAGAGAGGACGACAAACACGCTCGAAGAGAACGATATTGCGGCCCTACCTCTGATTTTAAAGAAAAAGACGGTTACAAACCCAACGTTAAATTGGAATATATTGACGACGATGGTCATAAATTATCTGCCAAGGAAGCGTTCAGGTAATTTTCATTTCAAAAAAGTACAGATAACCTTTGACGAACGCCTGGCTGTAAATGTTTTCATGTTTTAGGTATTTATCGCATAAATTCCACGGCAAAGGACCCGGCAAAAACAAGATAGAAAAACGAATGAAGAAAGGAGAACAAGATGCGGTAATATTATTTTTGTGCAAAACTGTGTGTATTGGCGTTTTCCTTCCTCCCATTGGTATTAATTTTCTGAATTGGTTTTACAGCTCATGAAGCAAATGAGTTCTACCGACACGCCACTTGGTACTTTGAACATGTTGCAACAGAAACAGAAAGAAACTGCTTCACCTTTTGTCGTTCTTAGTGGAAGTAAACACGGGCATTCGTAAGTTCATTGGTATAAATTGTAGTATGACATCAGTGAATAGAAATTATTTTCATTCTTTTTTTTCAGAACCGCTATTTCCAAATTGAAAATGTAAAAATGTAGTTGCAGTATTTGTATTTTTTCCAAGTTTTACGCAATAAATGAAAATTAAATTTGTGTATTCATTAGTATAATAAATACTTTTAAAATTGTCTTTTGTATTTTATTATTGTCACTATTGTTCAATTTCTAACTTTCGTATTGGTTTGGTTGTGTAATTTAATGAAAAATCGTTGAAATGATTTTCTTATCCACATGAATAAAGTTCGTCTATTTACGGGAAGCGTATCAATTTTCGTATCAAGATGTTTGGTGGTTCATTGTACTCTATTGAGTGACTATTGGATAAGTAATTATTTTATAAATTTCTGCGAATGAATGAAGTGTTGTCAGTTTTACTTTAACACAGTTTATATTTACCTAATCATGTGTAGAATAATTTATAAGTCTCGTTTATTGTTTCAATTCCTTTTTTCAAGGCATACCTACATCTCTTCTCTTAGAAACAGTAGTCGATAATCTCCGTGCGTTGTTCAGTTATCATTATGAATAGGGATTGATTTTTATTTAATTAAGTAGAAATAATCGCCAACGAAAGGAAAATTGAGTAAACTCACATAATAAATAGTAAGTACCAATTTGTTTGTTGAACTTTGCTACGCATGAATTATACGTAAGTTAAGTGTTATCGATAATTAGATAATTTTTCCATATTTATATGCGTTGTTCGAAGAGTTACTTATTCATATTTTATGCATCTTGTCAGTTTGTGCTTGTGCGAACGAATACCGTAAAAATGTTCAAGTTAGTGATTATGTTAATTATTGCTCCTTTTATTTTGTGTCATCATCAGCACGATCATCACGAGAGTGGTCACCACCATCACAATCACGATCACCATAATCACTCAAATACTGACAGATCGCATTATCAACACCACGGTCACCATGGCTCACCCATCGATTTAACTTTCTTTAATGCTACCAAAATAAATGCACCGTACCATTGTCATTCTAACGGATGGAAAGTGAATGAAATTCCATTGTCGAATCTCATTACTCACGGTAATATGATTTTGGTAATATGTAGAAAAATTATCATTTCTTGGAAGTCGTTTACATAGTATTGTGTTAAACTACATATGTATAAAAGAGGTGTTAATTTGTTGAAATTTATTTCGTAAGCGAGTTAGAAAAACTTCCTTCGTTTTCTTTTGTTTTTTTGTTTGAATACAATACTCTTCTGTTATGTTCAGTGATATCGCTGCCTCGCTGTTAATTTTGTTTTTGTTGACTAAATTAAAATTAAATCGTAGACTAATAACTCGTGGCCCAACTTTTGAACGACTGCGTAATTGAGTACTTAGTTACGATTTACGAATACTTATTGGTACTCAAATGAGAATTATTTTTGCAGGGATATTAATCGATGTTAGTGAAAAAACCAAAACCAATCCAGATTTTCAATTACTTCCGGAACATTTAGAGGAATGGGAAAAAAACAACGGGAAATTTTCTAACAACACCGTCCTCTTAATTAATTTTGGCTGGGCTTCGAAATTCGGCAACGCGGATTATTACGGAAACGGCAAACAAAGCTACCCAGGAATTTCAGAAAAAGCCGCAGAATTCATCGTTAATACCAACGCAGTTGTAGGAGTTGGCGTAGATTCACCTACAGTGGATAGCGGAAGTGCATCAGATAAACCAGCTTTGCATACGTTTCACGGATCGAACGTCTTTATCGTTGAAAAATTGGCTCTCAATAAAGAGCAATTACATAAGCATTTTTATATCATTATAGTTCCTCTAGAGTACAATCAAACTTCAGAAGCTTATGCGCGCGTTATCGCTGTATGATTAGGTTTTTCAGCATTTTGTATTTTAGTTTTTTCCACATTAGGTAATTATTATCTATTAATGTATTACGTGAGTTAGCGAACGCAGTTTCGAGTTTAAAAGTAATTGTAAGTAATGTGATATTGTTGGGTTAATAATTTTTCGGGTTAATCCAAAGTTCAATGTAATCAATTAATCATAATGAATATAGTACTTACCCACATGAATTAAAATAGTCTGTGGGTATTGTAGGTACCTTCCTAAATAAGTAAGTGAAACTGCAAATGTTTTTTACAACCGCTTAGAAAATGCGTTTTGATTTCTTTACTTCTTAATAAAGTTTTAGGCCTGAAAGATATAATACTTATTCCGTCAACATACAGTGTATTTTGAAAATTCTGACTTTTTATCGAGGAAATACCTGTGTAGGTATAGGTTTAGGCGTTCCTGTTTCATCACAATTTTACGTTTTGCTATGGTCAGCTACAAATTTGATTGCCAAGACAGAATTTATTATGTAAACGTATACTTATCCAACATAATATTGTCTATTTAATTCGGAATTTGTCAGCTGAGAAAAAAAAAGAGGCAAAGGCCGTAGGATCGATGGATCAAGATCAATTCAAAACGGAATGGAACGGAACATTTGGCAAATAACGAAACATCAGGATGCTGCGATGCAGGGTTGCAGCCGCTCGTAGTCGTTTGGTTTTGGAACGCAGACGACGGTACGACTCGTAGTGTCGTGGTATTAGTATCGCTACTTTTTCGTGCACGTTCGGTAACGTTCGGCTCAACGCTCTGGAAGTCGGCGTTAGGTTAATCAATACCGTGAGAATCGCAAGCGAGTCGAAGCGAGTGTAATGTTCTGTTGTACTGTAGTTGGATGTTGGCCACTTTCATTGAGAAGTGAGTAACATTCAGTCGACCAAGTTCTAACGTGTATATTCTTCATTTATGACGAGTGCTAGTCATAATATTTCGTAAAGAAATTAAAAAATAGTTAATGGTTTGGATATTTATTCTTTGAACCATTTTTCTTTCTTCGTGTAATCGTGTTGTCGAAGTAATTTCGAACAGTATTTTCGTGCTGTGTTCTCTCCCTAAAGAAAATGTACGGCTGTCTTAGTTAGCATTGACGAAAAATGAGAAGAAATGTGAAGATAATTTTATTCCTGGCTTCTTGCTGGATTTTCATTCTAGTCTACTATGTGCAAAATACTGCGAAAGATTTAAAGGTAAATATTTCAGTATTCTTTACCGTAAAATTTCTCTCATCAGATACTAGGTTGAATGCATTTAGATGCATTATTGTATAGCACGTGGTGATTGAATCAAAATTTGCGAATTCGATAGCTAATTTTCCTGACAGAAACTGTCATTACATTCAATATTATTTGGTGTGTATGTATGGTGTGCTTCAAAATTTGTAGCGATATTTTCAATGTCATTTTTACGATAGACGGTAGTTGCGAACAATTTTGCACGTGGTCGATGGCGCCGCTGCGTCGTACAAAAACTAAACGTTTGTTATTAAATTATTGTGTACTCGTGTAGTTACTTCAGTTCTGTTGATGGAAGTAATATTTTGTTTATCAATGTTGCGTATTCGCGATTGGAAACTTATAAGACCACCTTGCCCCAGTATTTCGCTATTGAAGTGCTCTTATTTTATTTTATAGCAGTAGAAATTCAATTATGAAATAGTATTCGAGTATTTTTATTTCAGTTCAGTAGAATTCCGAGAAGTGTTGACTATCCCTAATTTTGTTAGCTTTGTTCCTGTGACTCTCTCGTCGTAGCTTTTTATCTGGGTTTATTCGCCTTCTTATTAGGTATATTCCATAATTTCTGCACGATCGCGTTGTGTATTGGAACTTCCGGAAAGGCAAAGGTTGGTTATCACTTTTTCAACCGGAATGAAAATTATTGCTGAGGGGTGTACCGACTGTTTGTCAAGTTAGAATGTTTTACGAACGTTTCTGTTTAGATTTTGATTTTAGCGTTTTGTCAAAGCTAAACGTTATAAGATCACAGCCATTTCAGAAGTAACTTCTCATTAGATCTTCACTAATTGTCATTTTGCTGTTGCTTTGTAGATTAGATTCAGATCTATGAGAAAATCGATTACGTAATCTGATCGTAACAGCGCTGTCAACCTACAGTTTTGCGAAATCAATTTTTTCAAAAATTCTCAATCATTTAAAAATCATCAGCTAATTTACCGAAATTTCAAAAATTGTTTGGATTCTAGAATACCATTTGAAGGAGTAAAAATGTGTCTTGAGGTGAGATTTTTTTTGAAAATTTTACGTATTTTTCAGGCCAAAAATTGAATAAAAATTTGAAAACGTGAAAATATTATGCTCTGAGTAAAGCGATGGCGAAAATTTTTTAAGCAACTAAGAAAAGTGTACTTTTGACTCATTTACGAATGTTCAAAAAAATCACAATCGCTAAATATTCTAAAAATCAGTTAACCGTAACTGTCTGTCTGTCTGAACTCAAAAAAATCACCAAAATTGGTGATAAATTACTAACTTTGGCAGCACCGTATGGTTGCGTACTCATAGACCTTATAAGTTCTTAAAGGTATTACGTACTTATCATGATCGGTTGATAGGTTAAGAGGAGAATTGAGTAGGTAAGTACTTTTTTTTATTAAATACGCTGAATTGGTATGCATTTGTAGGTGGACTTTTTTGTTCTTTGAAATTTCGTCATCAAATAAGAATACCTTCATGCAATTATCTTCCCTATAGTCTTTCTATTTCCTGAAATCTTCGTCAGTGAATTTCGCTCAAACCTTGACACCTCCACAGTCCACACCATCCTCTTCATCGCACTATTTTCATTGTTAGGTACCTCACGAACGCGCAGTGACGCCGTGAAGTGAAACGAAAAAGCTCACCAAATTTGAATCAGACGTAATAAGGGAAAGTAAGAAAATAACGCGATGATACGATACACGTGAAATTGAGTATTTATGAGTAAAAGGTTTCAATAAAAATGTCCCTTGTATCAAACGATTAATTTATACTAATTAGCTTAGGAACATGATTTCATGCGGAACATAAACGAGAGATTTTCTCGTGAATACTGGTCTTCAGACTATTTTTCGCGCCCGCAAATATTCTTCCGGCGATATTGAGAGTATTCGTCTGAATATTGCGAAATAAGATGATTTCTCGTTTTCAAGCTATGGATATTCATTTCAACCTTGAAAAAATGAGTCGAAAATTTTTGCGATATTGTTACGATTTACAGTGTTTGGATGGACGTAAGCAATTAAGCATATATAACTTGAAAGGTGTAACCAGTCAAAAGCGAACATGTTATGCAATATGTAAACAGTCGTAAAAAGTTGAACGTTAGTTCATCTTTCTCTCCAAGTCCAGATACATTAAATAGGGCAGTAAAAAACATTTCAAATTAGAGACACGAAAAACAAGGTATCCTTTGTCATAAAAATTCATATTCTTCACTTTTTATGCTGCATTAATTTTGCGCACTTATTGTTATTTTTTAGTAAAAAATGTTTTTTGTCGATCGTGAGCTTTTTTGCATGTTTATAGGGTTTGTAAAACACAATTTTATCCGTTTTGTGGGTTTCGCTAAAATGACATTTGTACGAATAAACGCGTTTGACGGAGACGAAGACCTTGTAATTTATAGGAACCTGGCAAAATATTGCGAGAGCGTGGTGATTTTCTGTTATCATTTTCGGGGAAAAATTCTCGGTTTTGATTGATGATGTGCAGAATCATCACATGACTTGATCAATCAGAATTGAGTTCGAAAAATCCGTGAAAACCATAACAGAAAAGAGCCAACGCTATGATATGCCATGTTCCTATGAAATGCTCTTTTTTCCTCATCGTGGCTTGAACTTTTACCCAATATCTCCTGATCCGAGCTTTTTTAGCTTCGAACATAATTGTTAACTGTTATTAAGACGTACCTTTTAGAGTTCTTTTCCTTTCTGCGAAATTAAAGGAGTTTTATTCATCTTCTTTTTTTCGGTAGTGTATTAAATTTGGTTATGGGTGTTGTTTTTGTACGGCTCTTAGAAACTGTTATTTTGTTTTGAAAAAAGGAACGTTAACTTTTTTTTTTTTTTTTGAGGAATATTTTCGAGATTGGTGGGTGTGTCGAGTTCTCGAGTTGTGTGAATTAATTCGAAGGTGGAGTGTTGAAACAAGAACGATTGGTGAAAAGATAAAGCAAACTTTCGCATACTACCAATGTTTCTGTTATTGTATCAGTGTTCTATTTCTGGATTTGGAAATTCCCCATACCCAAGCAAATTCCTGACTTATTAATTGTAACTTGACCACCCGAACCCGGCTTATATTTTCCGATTGCCAATCGCATTTCTTTTCTGGGAAAATTGAAATATAAACGACTTCGGAAGACGATAGAACCGGACACGTACGTATAAGGTTATGTATACCATGAGAAGAGACGTTCTGTTATATCATTGATGGCATACGCGACAAAAGACCACAGTAAATAAAAGTAGTCGGAGAATTCGTTGCATCATCGTGGTTTTTATTAGCCTTAAAAGTGAAATCTGGATTGATAAACCATTATACCGCAGAATAAGCCGAGAGGGGCTGGTCTATTGTGATACGTCTAACGTTTTGTTATCTAGCTGTATGAAAAGATGACCTAGAAAGTTACCCATGGTCGAGTACGGTACCAATGAAAGGCACAAGTTGCGAGCGGATCATTTGAAAAAAATTTCGCTATCGCACTTTGATGACCACTGCGTTACAAAAAGAAGAAAAAACTAGATTTACGTGAATAGTACAGGCGTCTGGCTACTTTCAATTTCTGATTACGTGTGAATCTTTCGCTTAATGATTTATTTATGAACTTAGATTTGGTTTTTTGTTGTTTTGTCGTAGGCTGCTGGGTAATTGGATGTCGTGTATCTATATATATGCGTTGAATCGACTATAGACTCTTTTTTGCTCGAAGCTGCAGTGTACTCGATTGTAGCTTGTCCTTCGTGTTTATAAACTTTTGCTACTTTGTTCTGTTGTTCGTGATCATAGGATTCAAACGAGCTTATTCTCGAAGTGTTGAGTATTTCATAATTCGCGTGCATGTGCTTTACGATAAGTTTTTTTTACAACTGATGTACATATCCACATACGCGGACGTATATACGACTATATGTGTACCTACAGAATGTACGTGTATGCTTAATGCTTATGTACATATAAATTCGTAGTATGCATATGTAAACGGTGAAAAAGTCCACTGATGTGTAATTACTTCTTGTTAGAAAAAAAAAATCGTCCCGCAGCAATAAGAGAATATATCGTTATACACCGACCTTCCTTCTCGTTTTAAATTTACGTAATGATTTCACTTTTTGATGCTTTCTAATAAAAGAAAAAAAAGTCCATCTTCGTTCGATGTCTACACGACTGTAAATGATATCGGTTCGCAGTCAAGACCTGCTCAGAAGTCGTACTCGTATGCATTTAGATCTAAGTACGTATTTTTATGCATATACGAGAAAAGTACCTCGTACAATCGTGCTTAGCCACAGTCACAAACAAAAAAATGTAAGATGAAAACGTGTTCGAATGAGCCGATGTGTGTACACTTCGTACAATTAAGGTAATTCTACGTTATCGTAGTTCGATGTCATAAACAACAGCGAGTAGATACCTACCTAGTGCCTACGACGTACGTTACCGTTCGCGATAATCACGCGAGTCATTTTTTCAACGACGTTTCACGGTAAAGGGCGGTAGTTTATTCGTGTGAATTTGTTTTGTGGCGTATAATGAAATTTACAATTTTCGACGATGAGTTGATATCTCGAAATGATTACGCTTGGCCTGTACTTTTGGTCGATGCGATACTTTTTAGCTCGCTAGTCCAGGAGCAGTGCGTTTTGATTTCAAAACGTGTTTTTTTGTATCAAACAACTTCGACTGTTCGACTATGTTGTTTCATTTTATTTTTTTGCTACTGCTGTACGGCGACAGTTCGACGTCGCCACGTCGACAAGAGATCGATGATATGGAGAGATTATGGTATCTTTGAATGATAAAGATTGGCTCGATTTTGTCGTAAAATTGTAAAATTCGTTTTTGTCTTGATAATTATTTTCCCCCAAATTATTATTTGAGATAACATTGCATCATGATGCCGATTCCGGCTTATGGACAGTGGGCATGTCATGTGGAGTATTTCATCTTTTTAGATGTACATTTTTGTTGAGTGAAACGTTTATGGTGCTTTGAAGTTAGCAAGTTTTTCAGTTTTTATTTGTAAGTAATTTTTCCAAATCTTACATACTTTTTTGTAAGAAGTACTAAAAGATTGCCCATGCGTGTCGGGTAAAAATTCTCCGATTGAGCTAAAAGTAATTTCTGTGTATTTTTTTTCTCGCATAGTGACACTAATTAAAGTAGTAGGGGTCCCAAAAAATTCTAAAATTCGTTTTATAGGAATCGCCCTAATACATGAAAACTCAGACACGTTAAGTAGATCGAAAATTTTTCTCCTCGATGTACATTAGAAGTACTCAGTACTCATTTGTATGCCCCAATCCAAATTCCGATTCGTTCATTTGTCACGAGGTCACGACGACATTGAGTTTGATTTTCTGCATTATCAAGCGAGGAATTCGGATAAGATCTGACTTGGGTTTCGACGAACACAACCGGCGCCGAAAATGGTGTACGTGTTCTGAGCGGTGTTTTTTCTCCAGAATGAAAATTTTTCTTTCTGATTATTATGCAATGCACATTCTGAGGTTTCAACTACAGGGGATGATGGAATGAGAAATTTCCCTAGAACGTTAAAATAATGTTTTACTGTCAATCAAATCGAGTGGCGTAAAATTTTTGGCATATTTAATTCTATCTGGAGATGAATGAGCCTAATATGTATCGCACTTCGCACCACAGCCCTTGACAGAAAGAATCTTTTTAAAATTCTGTTGGATTTCGTAAATGAAAATTTCGCCTTCGAGTATTTTTATAAAATCGCATGGTTGTGAAATATTATAAAAATTGATTTAAAAAAAAAAAATCGTACCTACATACGACGTGAAATTGTTTGAAAATGCCGTGAAAGTTTACGAACGCTCCAAATGCTGCGCAGAGGAGCATATCGCGACTGAATTTGCCTATACATACGCTTAACTTTTACACCAGAAAAATGGGCCATCGAGGTTAAGACATTTTAAACGAAACTTGTTTTATTCATTTAACTCGTTTACTGAATATTTATTCCTCGTAATTATTCATTGTTAATGTTAATCCCAGTTTAATAATTATTTTTTTATGCCGAATAATGAAAATTCTCACGATTTACTTTCTACTGCGGAAACCTATGAATAATTTGAATAAAAAGTTGGTGCATTGTTGTCGTTGGCTGCCTTTTGGTGGAATAAACTGGGATGGTTTGTAAGTAGAGCAATATCCATTTATTCATTTTTAAAAATTGATAAAGTTTTTCTTGACAGTAAAAAATTGTGAAATTATTTTACACTTCCTAAAGTGCCCTTTATTCTGGCGATGGAATTTTAACTTGCTAGGTGGTGCCATTATCAAAGCCATGACGTACTACGGAGGTGTTTATACTGGCGATGGAATTTTTTGTTGTTTTTTGGTGCCGCGATGGAAAAGTTGAAATGAATTCAACTTTTTCATCGCCAGTATAAAGGACGCTTAAGGATTTTCTGACGCTACCACTTGCATTAGATTTCGGAAAATATTATGAAAAGCGAAACCAAGTATTTGTTTTTCAGTTTTCTGAAAATGTCATCTCTCTCAATTCGAATCAGTGAAATTCACTGAGAAACAGCCAGAATTGCACCACAGGCAAATCAGTGAAAA
>JAAOIU010226827.1:0-11504 GCA_018107765.1 Hypogeococcus pungens | reverse complement strand
AAAAAAAAAAAAAAAAAAAAAAATAAAAAAAAAAAAAAAAAAAAAAAAAAAAAAAAAAAAAAAATGAAAATTTTAAATTGCAAAAATGTAATAATGAGGGGAAATCAGAATTTAATGGGACACCCGGTATATAGTTTGGTAAAAACTCAATCACTGATGCTTACCTAAGCCATGCCTGCTGGTTGACATCAAAGGCATATTCGTCCAAGTCATTGTTTTGAGATCAAAGCATTCGGCGGTGTTTAAGGTTTTCAGACCGTCTCGTCCTCCGACGATATACATTTTATTATCACATATAGCAGCGCCAAATTGCAATCTTCGAGCACTCATACTACCCGTAGTGGTCCATTTATTGGCTCTGACATTGTACTCTTCGATGGTAGTATTACCCTTAGACGAATCCATACCACCGACGGCGTACAGAGTCCCCACCGTAGATTTTCTAGGATGCGTGCGTGTATTTTGAAGAAGCGGTCTACGTTCTGGCAGTAAATGATATTTCATTGCTTCCATTATAAGTCCTTGGCATACGGGGTCGTTTCTCAATACAGGTTTTGTTTCAACGTGATCTGCTATGAACTATCAAGAAAAACACTAACGATAAGGGAAAGAAACGAAAGATATAAATAAAAATAAAAAATATCACTACTAGGGAAAGAATTTTTATGTAACTGCGTGCTTGTCTGCGTCAACGATAGCGATTCATAAAATTTGTTACAAAATAAGCCCGCTTGGATACTGCAGATTTTGCATATTTTAGGATAAAATGCACATTTTTGCGTATTTTCCACAGTTTTAGAGCATAATTTGTCATATTTTGACTATTTTGAGGGCATATTTCGCGATTATTCAATAATTCTGCCCCACCACTTTGTTGTTTAGTTATTTTTCCGTCATCAAAAATTGGTTTGCGGAGGATTCTCTCATCAGGTAGCAAAAAATGCCAAAGAGCTTAATGCAAAACTAGGAAATTTTGGTAAATTGACAAATTTTTGAAAATCTGGTAAATTTTAAAAAACTGCTTAATTTTAAGAAATTGGTAAATTTTCGTAAATTTGTAAATTTTAAAAAATCGGTCAATTTTAAAAATATTAAATTTTAAAAATGAAAATTTGCCAGAAAATTTAAGAAATAAAATTTTGAAGAATTGCTTAATTTTTAAAAAAGTGACAGTTTTCAAAAATTGATAATTTTTTTAGCGTTAAATTTTAAAGAATCACTCAATTTTGAAAAACTGGTTGGTTTTAAATAATTTTTAAATTTTGAAAAACGTTCAATTGTAAAAAATTGCTTAGTTTTAAGAAATTAACAAGTTTTTAAAAATTTTCAAATTATAAAAAATGCTGAATTTTGGAAAATTGCTAAATCTTGGAAAATGGACGAATTATAAAATTTTAAAATTTAAAAAAATTAAAGATTTGGAAAGCCTGTAAAATTTTTCAAAATTGAAGAATTTTGAAAAATTACTTAGTTTTTAAAAATAGCTCAATTTTAAGAAATTGAAGATTTTGAATACCAAAAAAATTATGAAAAATCGAAACTGACCAAACTTGGAAGACTGGTAAGATTTGAAAAGTAGTCAATTTTTAAAAATGTTTCATTTTTGAAGGGTTTACTCTTTTCTGATTGTTCCGATCTTCCAATTTATTATGACATTTTTTTATTTTATAATGTTTTCGAATTTTCATCAACTTCTCAATTTCAAACTTTTTTTCCACATTTTAAACATTTTTTAGGTTTTGTGATTTTTAAATTTTGTCAATTTTTCGAGATTCTTGAATTCTTAACATTTTTCAGAATTTTCAAAATTTCTCGATTCTATAAAGTGATTATTTCAATTTTTTTACTTATACTAGAAAGGTTTGTGAGGTAGCGATCGCCACCTGTGCTATCCTCTATGGATGCCTAGTGCCTACGCAATCTGACAAATTACAATGATTTTCTTTTTTTCAATGGGTTGCTTTATCCATTTTTCAAGGGTTTTATTCCCAAAAATAAATAATTTTGTTGATTTTTGATCATTTTAAATGTTATCACGTTGTAAGGCTCAAAAAATCCTTAACGAATGCATATTACGACTGCGTACTTCACACTTTCTACTGCTTAAAAAATCTTTTCTGTAGTCTTTACTAACCGAAGGTTGCAGCAGAGGTAGTCTCACAACACCAAGCAATTTACCGATATTCTTCGAACGAACAGGCTCATTATATTCTACCCATTTCATCAACGCCTGCAGAAAAAATAAAAAATTATTTTTCTGTTTGAAAAAATAATAATTTTTGTCATTATATAATTTACTTTGAAAATTTCATCTTCAGCAGGAACACTGAGATCATCTGACGAAAGTAATTTGAAAACTTCATCTTCGGGAAGCGCTAAAAATTCTTGATTTTGGATTACATCCATAAAGAAATCCTATAGAACACGTGGGTTTTTCGTCTAAATATTTACCGATAATAAAACACTTGAAAACATAGAGAAAAAAAGTAACATACCGCGGTGTATTTTTGTGCAGCTTTTTTCAAATCTTCACAGCCTTGTCTATCGGCGAACAAGCATATGCCAATGCAGTTTGATGGGTGTAACTGTTCTTTTAAAAACGAACAACAAGCCCGAGTTACTTCCCCTAATTGCAGAATAGACGCTATCGCTAACATTGATTCCACGGTATCTTCGTGTAAATCAATTTTGCCTGGAAAGAGACAACCAGTTACAACAATTATTTCATTTTCCACAACCAGAATTCAAATACGTAACATAATCAAAGTGATTTACCGGTGTAGCAGTACAGGATCAGTTTGTATAATATTTCACCATCCATTTCATGAAGAATTACTTCGCTTTGACTAGATTCTTTCAAGTTCGTAGTGAACATGGCGGCAAAATAATCAGACGTTGCACACAACACAACTTTGTGAGCATTTATTGCTTTATCGCCTGAAATATATCAAAATATTGTACAAAACGCCGAGAAATTCATATTTTCCAATCCTTTTCACAATATACCTGCAACTAGTGTAACATCAGTAAGTTGATTTTGTAAAAAGTAGGTTTCAAGGCGTCCGAATCCAACTTCAGCGTGTCTATAGTAACGAAATGATTCGTGCTTTGACGAAACACTAGCCAAACTATGATCTGAAATACTTCTCATAGATGATAATTCACTAGTCCTGTAATACAAAAATTATATTAACAGTATTCTAACGTAATTACAAAAAACCGAATCGCAACATTACTTGGACTAGCACCAAAAATTACAGTATTGCGTATGAAAAACAGTGCAATAATACATTGTCATTCATTGCTATAAAAAATGATCGTAAGTCTTACTTAATATTTTCCTCTGAGCTGTCACTTTTATGCAAAGACATCCTGTTTCTGAAAAAAAAAACAAAAAAAACAATACGTTAGTAAATATATAAATGAATGATGAAACATCAAAAAAGTCAAGAATGTGATATTATAGTACTGCATCCAAGACTGAAATACAATGAAGCTACTTGTTGAAGTAATGAGCACTTAGTTTTTATTTTGCTTTTTAATTTTCTAGAAATACTCACTTGAGATTGTCTTCAGTGCTGTCACATCTGTACAAAGGCATCCTGTAGCTGTAAAAATTAAGCAAAGATTACTCGACTTGATGCATTTATCGAATTAATTTTTTTCGATCATTACACGACAAAAACAAAAAACAAAATATCGAACACATTTCCGAACGCTACATATTCAACTGAAATTAGTACGTGAACGAGACTACGAGTCGAGTCAATCTGTTAGGTGAATGGCCGAAGCATAACGTGTAGGCGTTACAGTATCTCAGTATTCAATAGCAAGGTTTTGTTTATTTTCCCACGTATGAAAAACCATGATGATGACTGATGTGGATACACACGCGACGCGAGTGCTTTATCAATGGCAAAAATATTTTCAACAATGAAAATGCAAAAAACGCAGAAGTAAATTTGTAATGATGCGGTTCTCAATCATGAAAAAATGGAATGATTACGAATGGAATCGCGAAATTTCAAATTCCTCATTAAAACTTAGATTACGTACATATAAGTAGAAAACGCTGAATAAAGAGTATACCAAACCTGCTAGATTGATGGGCAGTTCGGAACATGTCAAGTGATCAATAAAATAAGAAAAAAAATGGTAAAAAGTAAAAACAGCACTAAAAAGAGGGTATCTTAGGAAAGAGTACGTACCTCAACACACATTCAAGTTTCGTTACCAAAAGAGAGTGAATTGAATTTTAATTTATAGAAATACGCAAAAAGCAACTACTAACAAAAGAAGCCACGAGTTGCGAATATCGTAAACGGTTTGCAATGCTGAAGTCGTGCCAAATCTGCAAAAAATCATATGTTTATGGTTCTTTTGTTTAATCGCGAAGCGCAGATCAACTGAAGATGTAGCAGAACGGTGGTTTGAGTGGTTATGGTCTTTTGGTAGCGAGAAGTCATTGAACTTCGTTCTATGTATAAGTAGATACAAGGACGTCGAAAGACCGAAAGTTGAGTCTCGACTTTTACGCGGCGAATGCTCGAATATCAGCACACGGGTCAAATTATATATAAAATTCTTCCAGTTTTGAAGTTTTACTTACTTTAAAATGGTGATAAGGTTGAAAACTTTAAGATAAGCGAATAATATGACAAGCGACGGAAAAACTACATTTCTACTTTTTTATCTGTTGAAAAAGTCACAAAGTAGAGCTGTTAATTAAAAATAATAAACATACACATCACTGTTCAATCAATTTTCTGTTTTTTTACTGATTCCTGATGATTTTTTATCAATCACCGCCAAAGCGAAGTATTTCTCTGATTTGAAATGTGTGTTGGGTTGGCATTTCGCCAAGTTCTTCGACCTTCATGCGCAGGTACAAGAGTGAAGAGTGTGAACGGCGTAAACAAATTACAGCTTTCTCTGATAACACTGAGCACCTCTACAAATAACCTCTTTGCCTATCGTTCGTTATCTTGATCATAAAGAAAGTGGATGTGGTTGCTATAAACTTCTAATCAAACTCAATCCTAAAACCTATCAGCTATGGCACTTGTTACGATGAAACAGTTACGTCTCAGGCGTGGTCACTGTTCGTTTTTGTATGTTAAGAACATCGCAGACTCGATAAAAACTTGTTTGTCGACTACATCCGTCATGGTAAGTCTTCATAACTGTTTTCTATTGTCGTTTCATTATTTTTGTCTAAAACTTACATTTATTGAACCCGATTGATTGTAGTACTTACACAACACCAATGACTTTTGACCATAAATTTTACAAAATACTTAATCAATTATCGCTTATCTTGCTTGCTGAATGTATTTGCTGATTGATACTTTAATCATTTCCCTTGAAAATACGTGATATGTAATTCGTCATTAAATTGCTCATTTATCTAAACTGACAAATCCTTTTTTTTTAGCCTCGCAAAGAATCTGATACGTTTGGAGAACTAGAAGTTCCCGATGACAAATACTATGGAGCGCAAACTGTACGATCTGTGATGAACTTTCCTATTGGAGGGTCAACCGAACGTATGCCGGTTAATATTCCTTTCATCTCATACATATACTTAATTCAAAATGAGAATGAATGAACCATTTTCCATTTTACCTCTAATGTTATTATTTTAATAGGAAGCTGTAATCCGAGCTATGGGAATACTCAAAAAAGCTGCTGCCATTGTGAATAAAGATTATGGGTTAGATGCGAAAGTCGCAGATGCTATTAGTTCTGCTGCCGACGAAGTAATATCAGGAAAATTGTACGATGATCATTTTCCTTTAGTTATATGGCAGACTGGTTCTGGAACTCAAACTAATATGAATACGAATGAGGTACACTGAAAAAAAAACTCAATTACTCAGCTACGTTGCGACGCTTTCAGATTTTAATAAGTTTTCATTAATAAACAGGTGATCAGTAACCGAGCGATAGAACTTCTCGGTGGAAAATTAGGTAGTAAAAGTCCAGTTCATCCGAACGATCATGTTAATAAAAGCCAAAGTTCCAACGACACTTTCCCAACAGCGATGCATATTGCGGTAGCTGTGGAAATCAATCAGTGTCTGTTACCCAGCTTGAGACATCTACACGACGCTTTAGATGCTAAAGCAAAACATTTCGCAAATATTATTAAAATTGGCAGAACTCATACTCAGGTGAGGACATATTATTGAAACCGATAATTGTAATATTTAATTGTTAAAAATATGAATCGAAAATTATAGGATGCCACGCCCTTGACTCTGGGCCAAGAATTTAGCGGATACGTTCAACAAATTAAATTTGGAATCGAGCGAATTGAAGCTACTTTACCGAGATTATATCTCTTAGCTCTCGGTGGTACTGCCGTTGGTACTGGTTTGAATACTCGAATAGGATTCGCCGAAAAATGCGCGTCAAAAATTAGCGATTTAACTGGTATGACTAAATTTAATAAACTGTGAATGAAATTCATATCTAAATAAAACTTTCCATGAACTTTCATTTTACAGGTTTGCCATTTCAATCGGCTCCGAACAAATTTGAAGCATTAGCTAGTCACGATGCTATGGTTGAAGTTTCCGGAGCTTTAAACACGGTAGCTGTGAGCATAATGAAAATTGCAAACGATATTAGGTTTTTGGCATCTGGCCCTCGATGTGGTCTCGGTGAATTGAGTTTACCAGAAAACGAACCTGGAAGTAGCATTATGCCTGGTACGCGACACTTTTCAAAAACCCCTAGTTATAAGAAGTGCGCTTTTCTTGTAAATATATTTTATTATATTTTCGTCGCAGGTAAAGTAAATCCGACGCAGTGCGAAGCCATTACCATGGTTGCAGCTCAAGTGATGGGTAATCACGTCGCTGTTACTGTTGGAGGAAGTAACGGCCACTTCGAATTGAATGTTTTCAAACCTATGATCGTGTCAAACGTCCTCAGATCAATCAGATTATTGGCGAATAGTAGCGTAGCGTTTACGGATAAGTGTGTCGTAGGAATCGTCGCCAATGAAGACAGAATCGCTAAATTGTTACACGAATCGTTGATGTTGGTTACGGCGTTGAATCCACACATTGGATACGACAAGGTAAGTGAAAAAGTAAGCAAGTTGTGCGATAGTAAATGTATTTCAATCTCCCTATCTTAATTTTAGGCTGCGAAAATTGCAAAAACTGCTCACAAAGAAGGAACCACCTTGAAACAAGCCGCTCTCAAACTGAATTACCTAACCGAGGAAGAATTTGATAAATGGGTCAAGCCTGAGGATATGCTTGGACCAAAATAAAAATATTGTCTGAGGTGTTGTTGTTTTAGAAATACTACTCTGTGAATTAAATTCGGTCACTTCAAGTAATAATCATTCAAACGTGTAAATTTCCGCATTTTCGTACATAATTCTCAAGGTGTAACTTTCCATTTATTGGTTTAAGCTGTAAAAAAAAAAAAAAAAAAGGTGAAAAAAGTGTCGTTAGAATCAAATTAGGTCATTTCAAGTAATAATCATTCAAACGTGTGAATTTCAATATTTACGCACATAAATCTCTGTGTAACTTTTCATTTACCTATTGGTTTAAGCTGTAAAAAAATGTCAATATTGTACAGAAGTATGATTACTTAATTGCAATTCTCTCATTCTAGAAATTGAACAATTTGAAAATAATAAATGGGCAATAAAACAATAATTTATTCCAGAAAATTATATAAAACAAATAATTACTTCACAAACTTGAGATTTGTAGAAATTTATTAATAATTTCTATGTTTCTTCTTAGTTTTATGTGTCTTTTTTGGTTTTTTAATTGAACGATTTCGTAAGGCAGCATGTCTATGTTGTTTAATTTCGGCCTCCCATTCTTTACGATACAACATATACAACTGCATGGTGGCTTGAGCATCTTGAATTGAATTATGTTCACCAGTTTGTATGTCGACGTTTAAAAAATGAGAAGTCAATTTTTTCAAACTAGGCGTACCAACGCCGATTGAATAAAACTTTTTGTAGCGAGACGTATCTCTGGTTTTATGTCGAGGATGTCTTATTTTCAATACAATCAAGTCGTTGTGGACGGCATGTCCGACTAATATTTTACCGCGAAGAATTTCCAATACTTTCTTCTGCACGACTGAGAATTTTTCAGCATTCACCAAGTCGCAAGGTCTAACTCCACTTACAGCTGTGCGGTAATCAGTTATAGTAGCCGTTGGTTTGACAAAAGTATCGTATATACATTCGCCCAAGGAATTGACTATTGAAACGCGGGCCAACATATTCTCCTTCTTATCCTCTCCGATGCCGACCATTTCGCAGTCCATCGCAACAACGTGAGTTTTCTTGACGTGATCTGATTCATCTTCGTAGCCTATGTTCAACGATACCTCTCCTTCCAAAGGTTCTTTCGTTTCTTGGTTACTTTCTAAGAAAGCTTTCCAATTATCTGCACCAGTTGCTTTTTTACGATCAATTTTCGCTAAATTTGTGGTAACGGTAGATTTGGACTTTTTTGATTTGTTATGGTTCTTCATGGTGTTTTCTTGATCGGAAGATATCTGAGAATCGATTGATAATTTTTCAAATTCTTTAATATCTACACAATCCGAAACTGTAAATTTTTCAATTGAATTCTGTCTTATCGACCTGTTCTTTCGAATTCTTCTCCGACGAGTTGAGGTACACTTTGGAAGTGATTCTAATGAATTACTTACAGTAACAAAGTTTTCGCGTGTTTCTTCAACCGGTAACTCGGCAAAAATATTTCTATCGCGCATAATTAGGTCTACGTTTGAATCATTTGTTTAATTGCATTAAAGACCACTCCAGTGGTAAATACTCAACAATTTGACAGAAAAAATTGCACACATGCTCTATAAAATTGCGCTTTTCGACGATTGATGATTACAATCACCTCGCTTATCAATTTTCGAGTTTTTCAATATCAGTGTTGTCCGTTACTGAAAAAAAATAAATTTAAAAAATTAGTCATGAGTTCAAACTGCTGTTGATAACATTGAAATACAAAGTCAACAAAATTATTATGGATTATAGTTTTTACTTCGCGCCTTCCGCTTCCGCAGCTGTCCTTTAAAAAAGAGTTTTTCACTTTTTCGTTCAGGACGTATCGCTAAACTTTGTTATCGTGCCGGCGAAATAAAAGATGTTTCTTTTTATTGGTGTATTTCGGAATAAACACTGATTTGATTTTGCAGTAAAACCCAGCAAGGTAATAGAATTTCCTGTCGTCGTCATTCACATCCTTTGACGTGAGTATAACACTTCGGCAATTATCATTTCAGTTCATATCCAGTTCTAGGTTATNGTTCAAACTCAAACTGCTGTTGATAACATTGAAATACAAAGTCAACAAAATTATTACAGAGATTACAGCTTTTACTTCGCGCCTTCCGCTTCCGCAGCTGCCGTTTAAAAAAGATTTTTTCGTTCAGTACGTATCGCTAAACTTTGTTATCGTGCCGGCGAAATAGAAGATTTTTGTTTTAATGGTGTATTTCGGAATAAACGCTGATTTGATTTTGCAATAAAACCCAGCGAGGTAATAGAACTTCCTATCGTCGTCATTCACATCTTTTGACGTGAGTATAACACTTCGGCAGTTATCATTTCAGTTTATATCCAGTTCTAGGTTATCATTAAAGTAAAACTGCGTATTTCTAGGCTATGGAAGCTTTCCTCAGATCAGCCAAGTCAGGTACGAACGACGATGCATCCGGTTCTAAACCACCTCTAAAAAAAGAAGAGAAAAGAAGCAAAAAACCAACACCATGGGTTGAAAAATATCGACCAAGAACTGTAGACGACGTTGTCGAACAGAATGAAATTGTTGCTACGTTGAAGCAATGTCTTCAAGGTGCGGATTTGCCGCATTTTCTTTTCTACGGACCTCCTGGTACTGGTAAAACCAGCACAATTATAGCAGCCGCTCGTCAATTATTCGGCGATATGTATAAAGACAGAATACTGGAATTGAACGCGTCAGATGATCGTGGTATTCAAGTGATCAGGGATAAGGTCAAAACGTTTTCGCAGCTGTCTGTCTCTTCAACAAGGCCGGACGGTAAACCATGTCCACCGTTCAAAATCGTTATTCTGGATGAAGCTGATTCAATGACACATGCAGCTCAAGCCGCTTTACGTAGAACAATGGAAAAAGAAACCAAATCTACGAGATTTTGCCTGATATGTAACTACGTCAGCTGTATAATTCAACCATTAACTTCTCGTTGCGCAAAGTACAGATTTAAACCCCTCAGTAAAGATACTATGTTGAAACGTCTGAAACTGATAAGCGAAGAAGAAAAAGTGTCTTGTGACGAAAAAACTTTACAAACTTTGGTAGAAACATCGGGTGGTGATTTGAGACGAGCTATTACGTGTTTACAATCTTGTGCCAGGTTAAAAGGAGAAGAAGGAGTACTTCACGAAGATGTTTTGGAAGTAACTGGCGTTATTCCCGATCAATATATTGAAAATTTTTTCGAAGTTTGCAAAGAGCGTAGTTTTGATAAAGCTGAAATTGCTATCGAAGAAATAATCTCCTCCGCTTATTGTGCTCCTCAAGTACTGGATCAGTTTCAAGATTTAATCATAGCGAAAAGTAATTTGACAGATATTCAAAAAGCTAATATTTGCGAAAAAATAGCTGTTTGCGCTTGGAGACTTCAAGAAGGCGCCAGTGAGTATCTTCAGTTGCTGGATTTGTCTTGTGCTGTAATAAACGCTTTCCAGTTTTAAGTGCTGTTTTTTTCAGATTATTAAGTAATTTTATTCAAAATAAACATTGTTCTGGTATTTTTAGATTTAAATAAATTATCGCTGTCGAAAGATATAGAGATACTGTGTCGGTTTTTTTCTGTTGGAAAAAATGAGCCACTCCAAGTTTAGCATTGGATTTGAGGAGGTTTTAAAGAAAATTTTCCGTAAACGAGACTTATTTTAAATTTTAATTCCTACAATATTTAAGTAAAGAAAATATCGTCTGCAAAAATAGATCTGTAAAGAAGTGACGAAGCATAGAATTATTAGACTAATTTGGTGACCGCTTCACCCAAAAGGAATAATAAAAATACGAATCATCGAGTGCGCTTTCATTTATCCTTCCATATTTTGGTTATGAGCAAAGATATGAACTATTGAACTGCGAAGGTTCAAAAACATTCAAATTCATAAAAGCTGCATTTTAAAAAAATGAAAATAATCGTATTTCAGTGTTACCAATTAAGAGGAATTGAAGTGTGCGAGAGATTTTTTCTTAGCTGCAGTGGCCCCTTTACTTATATAGGTGACTGCTAACTCAGATAGGTAAAATTTAACCTATTCGTTTGAACATTGAATTTTGGTCCTGAGTGAGTTAGCATTGAAATTCAAACCATCCGCCATTTCAAAATTGAATACTCGTCTCGGAATCCTACCACGTTGTGTTACCTCGTATCAATGGTGACTGCTCACTCAGATGAGGAAAATTTATTGCCCACAACCTATTCGTTTGAAC
>JAAOIU010226715.1:0-21527 GCA_018107765.1 Hypogeococcus pungens | reverse complement strand
TTAATTTTTTTAATTGATATTTCAATTTTTTCCAAAATTTTAGTGATAACTTTTTACAAGAAGCAAAAACATTGCAAGTATATAAAAGCAATTTCCTACTGTAGGGCGCTGTTTTGGTGCGAAAAAGTCGATAAAATGACAAACACGAAGTAATTATTTCTCGCAACCGATAGGGCTAATTAAAATTAAATAATTGTAAAAATTTCACGCCGGTAATTATACATTTCCTTATGTAGTAATACGTTCATTAAATAGGATTCGTTTTGACGTATTCTTCATGCTCACACGAGTCACCTGTTTTGGAATAGTGCGCTAAATCAACTTGTTTTTTTTTTTACTCCAGTCGCGTAAAAGTACCTATGTTACGAAGTACATTAACTCGCGCTTTTATCAAATTCCGAATATCGCTAATATAGTTTCCGAATTTGTAATTATATCTTCCATAATAGTATATTTACGAGACGGGATTTTTCTTCTAATTAAACGCTCGCATTGGCAGCGTACAGTGGACAACATATCGCCGCTTTTTATACTTCATAGTCCTTATGTGGGTGGATAATTGAACTGAAATGGTTAATGACGCTATTAAAATTCATGCCACACAATTGATTACATAAAATGTTACAGTTTCCTTTTGAGGGCATGTAGAAAAATTGGCAACGTGTATTGAAATTTCCCCTCCGGACCTGTGTGCAGGTTTTTGATCGCGAATCTTCGACAGTTGTAGGAAATTTGAACGGCCGCGTCGCGTCGCGTGGCGTCCCGGTCGGTGCGGCGCGGTATACACGTTATACTCGCAGTAACAATTGCATTTAATTCTAATCACAATATACCGATCGACAAGTTTTTAAATATATATTAAATGTGTTCTTGGTGTACCGGCGAATACAAAAAATCAAAACCTGTGTGCGCGGTAATGATCCAATAATCTACTTAATAGACAAGTACACCACACTGTTAGTATACCTCTAGTGGGTAGGTGTAGTAGTTACTGTAGGTATATCCTCTCTGTATGTGTAATTTTCTATACATACACAACACATGGAGAGATATCCCTCGTGCGTATGCATGAAGTAATGTGTGGTAAACGATTGGAGCATTCGGTAGTATACACACGCGAACTCTTGAATACCGATTTATTATAGATTTTGTTTGTTAAGAAAGTGGCGTCAACTTGATCTGATAATGGTCAGTTCTAGAATCTAGATCCTTGTCTAACAAATGTAACATTATGAATTGCGCACGTTAGCCTTTTCTTACGTAACTCTTAAAATAAGATATTTATTGCAGAACGTGTTTCTTTTTTCCATAATCAACAAGATTGACTCGAGGAGGTCGTGCTCGATTCAGTCCCCCGCAGACAGTTTGATAAGACGGATTTGAAAATATTGTTTCATTAAGTATAAATAATCGACTTTGATATCCAAATATTTTTCCGGCACAGTTGCACGCGTCCCAGACCGCTCGGTCAAACTGCCTTGTATCATGATCGAATAAGTATGTGCACCGGGATATCTAAGTACAATGCCGCCGCCGCACCGTCACTAACATATCTAGGTTATTTTATTTTCGTTTTTTTTTTTCAACTTTTTCTATTCGCCAATATAAGTATAAATAAATTCTACTATCGATACGGTGACAAATTGTTTAACGGATAAAAAACCACGAGAGCGTTTATTAGCTTTAATAGGTTCATAACCGTTTATAACCTTTCTTGAACTTCGCGCCGGAAAATTATGCACCGTAATTGTTTCCAAATATTTACCTATTTGTTTATCGTATCTGTAACGATAACGAACCTTTCAGGTACTTCTGTTTGCGACCTCCTCGTAGATGTGGAGACGTATCGAGTCATATTCTCGATTATTTATTTTCATTTAATGGGTTGCGTTGAGTCACTTTCGGAAAATCTCTCATGTATTGGAAGGAACCAGACGAGAATTATTACGATGATAGATAGGTGTAACATCGAACAGCGAATACAACGTCTTTCCTATTCTACTATTTTTTCAGCTTCAAAACATGTTCGGAAGGAAGCATTGAAGTTGATGTCTCGAATTTGGTGAGTCTGAGTCATCATTGAGAATTTTTCAAAATCTTTTTTCTTCAAATTTTTTATCTTTACTGAAACGGGGTTAGTTTGAAAAATTTTTCTCTGGAGAACACTTTTCTAGTTCCTGACCTTTAAAAAGGTTTTGTCGAAAAGATTCGTGATTTTTAAAGTTTGTTTGTTCGTTTGTTTTTCTTTGCAACGTTTTGACATTTTTTTCTAGGAATTTGCGACAAAAATGATTCAAAAAGATTTTTGAAAGTCTTTTTCATTTTCGTTTTTTTTTCCTATACTGAAAATCATTTTTGTTCGTCATATACCAGGTNTTCAATTTTCTTTGGGGGAAGTCCAAAATTTAGCACCATATACCTTGAAACTGAAAAAATATCATAAACTTGTAATGAATATTGAGAAATTTGCAAAAATTTTGAAGGTTTTCGATCGCTTCATACTCAATATTGTCAACCTTGATGAGAAAAGTGGAGTGGCCTTTGTTTTTTCTTCGATTTTTTTCATTTTCCTGCAATATTATAGATAAAAATTGCGCGATTTTAGGTCAATTCTAAAGATGAAATTTAAAAATTTTTGTTTTAAAACTTCGAGCTGTTATAAAGGAGGAAAAAACATCGTCGAAAAAAGAAACATTCGTTGTATGTCGTATGGAACTCGAAAAGATGTGTAAAATTTTCCTCGGCTTTTTCTGTGGATAGTTCCTTGTTAACGGGTTTATTTGTAAAAAGTACGTACAAAAGAATTAAATTCTCCGAGAAAATGATTCAAAAATTTTTTGATCACGGTGCGATCTTACGTTACTGAGCCATATGACTACTCAAAATAAGGATGTTCTTCAGAAAAAAAATCTCAAAATTATGTTAAAAATTGGAAAATCTATTGTTTTTTCCCCCTCTAAAAAGTTTTGTTTCTTTTGAAAAATTGAAAAGAAAAACTGAAACTTTTAAAATCATAAATCATAAGATGCATTCATTTGGTATGGTTTGTTTGATTGCTGAAAAGCCAGTGAATTTTTCCAAAATCGAAATTCACAAAACAGACATTAGTCACAAAATTTCAAAAATTCAGGTGAAGACTTCGAATGCATCAGTTATGTAGGAATCCAAGTGGGAAGTGAGGAATGGCCGTTTTCTCCAGAGATTCGTTATTTTAAAAAATCTAATTTCACATTCTGACATCCCCCCTCCCTTTTAAAGAAGAAATAAGACAATAACGTATGAAAAAGATGCTGTATTTTGAGATGGTTTTAAAAAACTGTTTTCGAGTCTTTGTTTTACATCAGAAACTGTTAATTGCTCTTTTAAAAAGTACTGCCGACTTGCATTTTTTCTCCCCTAATATTTTACGAATTTGGGCTACCTACTTGAAAAAATTCTATTCGATTGCGTATATACGTACATAGTTAAACCACAAACCATTCAAGTTTCAAGTCGGCTCTGAAAATTCGTAGGAAGCGCTTTCGCTTACTGGTTTCAAAAGCGATATAGTCCATCGGTCGAAAAAAAAATTAAAGAATATCGGATTATATCCATCCACACTTCATTTACAAGTATAATGCGTGTAAAGCGAAATAAAACGGATTTCAGTATTACAATATTTCTACTAAAATGGTCATGGTGAGTTTTTAAATAGCGGAAAATGAAATGATTCTGGTTTTGAGATCTCTTCCTATAAATTTATTACGGATTTATCTTGCGTGTACCGGGGATACAGTTTACATAAGATTCATACGCGGTTTTCCATTCCGACACAATGTCATTATGCGATATTAAATTATAAAATTTTGTAATAATTTTTTCACTTTAAAAACATCTGCGTACGAATGTGATTTATGCAGTATTTTATTCCTTTCATCAAACCCGGTTCGAATTATTAATTTATGTTGCGTTTAATTTCACTAAATTCTCGGTCGTATCGCGCACTTTCGACATTGATCAAAAATTTTTTCATCTGTTTCAAAGAAACATACCTTTAGGTAGGTCCTGACATGTCAATTTAGAATTGGATGTTTGAATTTTTTACCTCACGTGAACCTAGATGGTAGAGAATTGGCGAGTTTGTCTACACAATACACGAAATCTGTCAATACATACATTTTCTAATATATACATATATAACGTTTTATCGGTGCATGGACATACCTACACAGTCGTGCATGTAGCAATAAAGATATTTTCATATGACGGCTTGCGATCGATTATAATCTTGAAAGTTGTTCGATAGATATTTTGTGACCAATAAATGAGCCGAGTTGTACACGCCTACGGACCGTTTTCCAACAACTACTTAATATCCTAGTTGAAGTGAAAAAAAATCGTCGTTTTATTGAAACCAGATTAGTATAGTTAAGAGTTAACCAGTCGAATCTCAGCTCCGCGTTAAAATTTCTTAATTAGCTAGTTCATTTTTTCGGTAGTCGCTAGTCGGTTACGAATCAACACGAACATGCAATACCATCCCTTCTATTCCACGTCCGAACAACGCCTCAAGTTACAAATTAGGTTTGTCTAAGCGTACAAATATGCAATTAGTTTGCTCGCGCTTTAGAAAAGTAGTAATTATTTTTGTCTTTTCATTTCACCAATGGCTAACGATGAATTTTCTCGTTCATAGAAAAAAAAAAGCCACAACCACGCAACATATTCCAGCAGGACACCCAAAAAGTAGTTTTAATCTGTATCACCTTGTAAAACTAGCTCGTGTTTAAGGAGGAAAAAAAGATTTACGCTTTAGAAGAGACATATACGTACATTAAAATATCCCACGTCTGTTTGTTTGTTTGAAATCAGTCTTACACGTAGGTACAATAAAAATATACAAAGTATTTCGTTTTTTTTTTTTAACATTTTGCCATCAAATAGAAGCGCGCACATCGAATCCATCTCGCAGGTCTTGCTCATATAGACGAAGTAATTTAATGCCTTTGGGCCTTGTTACATTTAACGATGTAGACCACTCCTATAAATAATACCTACTATGTGCGACACAAGGTTAACATTTTGGAATGTAATTAGTTTCCGGTTGATGATAATGTAATTTAATACTCCGTTAATGTAATACTTAAATGTTTTTGAATTGAGGAAAGTTTTCTTCATCTCCTTTTTTTTTACCTCCATTCATCGGCGATCGGCCGTATAAAATCTTTAATTATTGATTACTTATACAGGAGATGATTGTAATCGAGGGGGTGGTTAATGTATCATTAAAATTATCGGTTCTTAGTTCAACATACTTAAATACAGGTTAACTGCTATGTTTTCAGTCAACTTAAATCAACAATGAGCAAAAAAAAATGCAGGAAGAAGAACGCTCGATGCAGTTTTTATGATTTTTTTTTTCCTTTTCTAAGGCTATCGAGCGATAGAATGAATTGCAGATTTAAAAATGTGGTACGTAATGGTTTTTAAATACATGAGAGGCTAAGGGAAAGGGGTACCCTTGCTTGGATAAGGTGAAAATGGGGTTTGAAATTGAAAGTACACATCAAGGACGGTCAACGTACAAGTTTAACTTTATAGTCGCATCTTTTTAATGCGGCTATGCTATTTATACGCTATTAAGAAATAAATCTTTCGATTAACTATTAAATAATGCTTCGAGGCTATGAAAAAATTATATCCTCATTAGCGCGAAAAATCCGCGTCTCTTTTGTAATAGGTACCAAATCCTCATCTTCGAGCGTCTCAGTTGCCTGGTAACCAATCGTTATTAATGATTACGTGACAAGATTATTCTTTGCTGTTCACCGGCTAATGTAGTATACTCGAGTATACGAGAGTCTGAGGAACGTGTTACAATTATTTTTCAAAATGATTTTTCAGCCCGCAAAATATGTCTGAAATGTGTAAAGAAGAGGGATTTTGCGAGCGAGTGGGGGGGATTTTTTTCCATCAAGTTCGTCTCAAAAATAATTTTCCATAACTAATGGGAGGGGGAGAGAAAGGAGAAAAACGTAGATATACAGAACCCTTAAAAATTTACAAAAAACATACATTTTTTACAAATTCCATTACCTATTGTTTCAAAATTTTTGCCTTCTTCTTTCGATTTTTCATCCCTCTCCCTGCTAAGTTTTGGCTTTATGAGTGTCGAAAATTTTCTTCCGGAGAATTTTTTCTGTTTTATAAATTGGCGGAAAATGTCTCGAATAATTTGTCTCGAATAATTTTTTTTATTAAACACTTGGGTATTATTTTTGAATACTGAGTTTTGTCTTCCGAGAAGCTTAATTTTCTGAGCGAATTGTGCTTCTTACAAAAAAAAATATGATGAGAACTAAAATTAGATCCGCTCTAGGAGTCGCTGTTTTCGTGTAGAAGCCAAAACTAGGATTCAAGAATTTCACTTTTCAACTTTACCAAAGAACGTCGTAGAAATAGCGTCTTTAAGAAAAAATCTAACCGTCTGTTGCAGTTGAAAAATTTCATTTTCTACAATTTTAGTTCTCATTTTTTTTTTTCGTAGGACGTTTAATTTACTCAGAAACGTCGCTTTTTGGAAGGCAAGTCATAAGGAAAATAATCCTCATTTCGCAGAAAGTGCAAAAATTCAAACAGTAATTTTTTTCTCAATGAGATAGCAATTTCCTAGACGAAAAAACGAAAACTTTATAGTTATGAGCACTGATTACATGCGTTGCCAGGGGGTGAGTTTTGGGGATTTGGACCCCATGAAGCTCGTAAAATTGAAATTTCTTCGAATTATTTCAAGTTTTTTTTTGAATTACATTTTTTCGAAAAAACTTCCAAAATTTTCACCCTTGCTTCGCTCGGGCTATAGGTAGGGTAATTCATATTTTTAGAGTTTTTTTCAACCAATTCATGCCCCAAAAAACTACAACCAGTTTGACCCCCTTCCCCTTGAACAGCTTGTAAATGGGTATTAACCGTATTTCTAATCAGGAAATTTTGAAAATAACTTGAAATGAAAGTTGTAACCCTTCCCATGAGAAATTGCTGGCTTCGCCTCCAGCCCTGATTTATTTTTCGCGGGCATATTCAAAGTCAAAATGAATTCTCGAGGGTTGAAAAATGAATTTAAAAAAAGAAAATGGTTGATATGTGCGGACTGCAGAGTTTTTTGAAAAATCCATCATTCTCGAAAAGAGAGGATCCAAATCTTTGGCTTTTCTCAAATTTTCTATTTTATTTTTTAGAAAAATGGATAATTTTTCATTTTTATATTTTTGCGATGATGATTTAAATCATCAAAAATGAAATTTTCTCCTTATTTGATTTATTTGAATTCTAATCTTGAAAAAAAATCCATTCAGCTATTTAGTGTACTTTTCATTCTCTTTAACGAATAATTTTCTCGCATAAAATATCTACCTATAACATGGATATAACTCAATACGATATATTACGCCTGGCATCTCAATAAAATAAATTTCCTTTATTTACATTATTCTTCGCAGAAGCCACTCGTATCAATTTAAAAATCACGTTAGTTTGTAGGATAACATACCAAATCTCCATAACATACTTTTTATTTTCATATTAACAGATTCCACTTATTTTTACATCAATTTCACCAAAATGATATACGTCTAATGACTACAGAGCATTGAATTTGAAAACCGCCGCCTTGACGATATAGGAAGTTAATCATTGTGTGAATATCTAATTTGAATTCCTGTTCGATTCGAAATATTTTTAGCTGATCAAGTCAACTATGATTTGAAGACAAACTATCGAAAGCGACGAGGAATACAAATAAGATATCAAAAACACGTTTCATTTACAGTTTCAAAAGTGTATCCATCAGAATAATACGTATAAGCATACCGATGTCTACCTGTGCAGTGTGTATATACCTAACCTACCTAGCCGTTCATTTCGAATTCCTATGAGTAAAATTTCAAGTCGATTTAGAAAAGAAAATCACATGAAGAGGTTGCACGGCGACGCGGCGGACATTTAATCGCTTGGAAAAGTATACGATTATGCGAGGAATAAATTTTATCATTCTGTATACCGAGGTGCTCGCCTCAGGCGGTTGTGCTATTCAATTTCAAAGCGTAGGTGTAAGGTCTTTGTCAGTTAAGAGATTAGGTTTCAGAGTTTTTCCTTGCAAATCACTACAGTTTGAATTTAGAGAAGAATTTTTTTACATTGAAAAAACAAATCATCGAAGGGCGAGGAAAAAGTTAGGACGTACCTAAATGCGAATAAAACAAATGTGAAAAATTTAATTTGTATATGCATATATGTATATATATTTTTGGCAAATAATCCAAAATTTTAAACAAAATTTATGGCAATTATTCATTTAATCAATTAAAGCAAAATAATAAATGATATAAGCCAACGAAATACTCACATCTTGCAACATGTCTGTCATAATTCGATGAAATATTTTCAAGAGGTAACAATCACTATGATGAAGAATGCTTCGATCATCGGAAAATATTATCACATCGCGAATATTAGTGACAAACGAACCTTAACAGACTAACGAACGCGATTATTGGCTCAGTTATCCAAATAAACCGATTCGAATGTATGTAGTATCCCGGCGATCATGTATCATTGCACATGCGAATAGTTACATACTGCAGGTTTAGATCGTCTAATCGTGTCACCGTTTACCGTCGTGCGTATTTGAAAAACCTGCGAGGTAGGGGTAGATACACCTTTGAGTAGACTCTTTTTTTTCTTAGCGTATTCGTACCTGCACCGAGTGGGTACTTTCGGTTGCAATTGTTGATCCCGAAAAAAGCACCGTTACGTAAACACGGCTGAGCTGGGTACTTAGGATATGATTTTGTCAAACTTTGATGTATATGCGGCGATGATGGGCAGTGTTACCAAATCGCACGGAGAAAAACGTTGTCCGAGAGTGGTTTTTGATTGATAGCTTCGAAAACCGGCAATATTCATACTTACGAAGTTTTTGTCAGATAAAAGGATTGCTCTTTTGAGCATCGATGTGATTATATTTTTTTGTTGATTTTTTTCTAATCTTTTCTAAACTACCAGTAGTAATGTTTTATAATTTTAATTTTTTAATGAGTAGGTCAAAAAATAATGTAGATTGTTCGTTTTTGAAAAAAATAACTCATTTCATTCATTTTTTCTCTTTTTTTAAATCTTCAACACCAATTTTTTATTTTAAAATTTTATATTTTCTCCAAATATGCATTATCGGTAACACTGAAATTTATCAAATGAGCCCATCATTTTCCAAGAAATAGTTCACCGTTGCACCTCCTACTTGAATACAAAAGTAACATAGCGCAAGTTCATGTTTTTCGCAGCAAATGAGAAAGCTACCCAATCACGAAGGTTGTCATATGAGCTAAAATGTCTTCTCCACCAATAGTTTCACATTTCTTATTCTTAATCATACATTTAGGGTTCGTCTTACGTTTTTGGTTATGAAAAAAGTTGAAATTAGACAGTTACTTGAGAAGACTAGTAGGTAAAATTACGAAATTCGTATCTTGAAAACAGGTTAAACTTACGAATACGATTTTTTTTGGTCAGCGCTAATCTGTAACTTGTTCGTCGCGTGCAGAAATATAGGAAAAATGTCAACTTATTAGCATATTACTCTGAAAAATAATTACAGTGTAACATAGTTCTCGAATAAGCATGGAAATTAATTTTTAGGTAGGTATTTAAATGAAATCAATTTGTATAATTTTTGCCCTCGAAATGAGATAATTTGTATGTTGAAGAAAATTATCCGTAGCTATAATTCTATTTACACGCGAAACGCAATTGAATACCTAAATATCCAATCTGCGACTATAATGGATAGTTACGAGTACTGATAGATAAATTGATCTCAAAATGAAATAAAAAGTATTCCACTTTTCTTAAAAAACCATTATCCAGATTTTTTTTGGCCATGCGAGTAAATCGAAAACTCTTGGTAACCTACTGATAAGGAAATATTTGAAACTCGTGGTAATCATTTTAATACTGTTGCGATTTACTTAAAATTTTGTTGGAATGAAAAATTCGAGCTATAGTCGATTATGACTGCGCTTAAATTATTTCATTTGTTGCGATATGAAATTTATCGAACTGAAGACTAAGTGAGATGCTCAGAATGTCATTTTGATCTCAAAGAAATTAAAATTTTTCATTATTGCTAGAAGATTTTTCATTTTTTTTCTATCTACGTGATGCGTTATTCTTTCCCTCCCCTACAAGATAACAAAAATGAGATCGGTATAGGACATGGAAAAATTCATTTTTTCCAAATTTTATATTGATATATTATACCAAGCAACATTCATTTTTTCGATGTTATGTGCTCTATTGACATTAGGGAGAAGTGTAAATTTTCCATAAAAAAATCGTTTTGGTTTGACACGTAAATCTGGATAGATGTTATGTTTGGCTTTATAACTTTTCCGCAAGATTCGATTTTTATTATTTAATTTCTTTCCTTCGATATGCCAAAAGTCGGTTTATCTTGCGTCCTGCGCAAGATTTTTTTTAAATAATTGCTTTTATATGGATATATTTTAACAGACATCAATGCACAAGTGATTTGAACAAAACTATCCACTAAACATTCAAATGGTTGAAATTTTTGATGCGCCTTCATACAACATGGTATACTACTTCTTTAACGAACACTTGTTGAAAATTTGACATCAAACAGAAATGGTTTTATGTGAAATTTAGTTTTCACAACAGTTTCCAAAAAACCTCTCCAAGTACAAGGAATGAAAACATTGATGAAAATAAAACTTGGCCTCAGAGGATTGATCCCCTTTCACAAGGCAGTGTCATGTCATGTGCGTAAAAAAAATCCAGTTTGAAGTAGCTTATGGTAAAAGATATTCGTTGAATGAATGCATGTAGATAGTGGTACCCAGGTATACAAATTTTACAGTACATTAACGGACGTGAACTCCTTTCATTTCAATTTTTATCAATGCCGATAGTAATCGTTGACGAAATCTTAAAAGTATTATATTTGTCGACTAATTCGATTTGAATCAAATAGTAATCAAGTTGAATCGATTTACCAAGTCGAATTTTTTAAGATCAAGGTAACTAGGAAAAGGTCAAGATTTAGGATAGAAAAATAATTCATTAGCGATTTTTGTTCGATTAAAATGTTTAGGTACACTTCTCGAAGTACTTACAATTTTGAATTTCAAATATTATTCCATTCCATACTTCTGTTATAATATAAATCTTTTAAGGAAACTGTATATCTACCCAACGTTTGTACTTGTAATTTTATTTACGTATTCGTTTTTTAAAATCTTTGATAACGAATATTGATACCGTTATTGCTTATTCAAGTATACCTACGTAACTTTATATTATTCTTGAGGTGTTCGCGTTCATTTTTCTCCATTGCTTAGGTCTTACCTTGAGAAAACTCAAACGTTTTTTACGGGGACTGCCTCGTCGTTCGAAGAAATAAACTATCAACATCGATAAATACATCAGCTCTGGAGGGAAGGTCTGCAATTTCCATGCTAAAAGAGAATTTATAATGAAATGAAAAGTTGTGATAGGTATATCATATCAAAACGATTTATGCTTAGCCGCCGATAAGCAGTAATAAATTCGATTGAAATTAGCAGATAATCAACCAATCAATTTATATTCAAGTTAAGAAGGTACAGAAGAGAACGTGAAATAATTTTTAAAATTTTACTACTTACTTAGTTGTATTTCACGATTAGACCGGTATGAGAACTAGGTATTTAGTTTAAAAAAAAATGACCGAAACAGGCGAGTTTCTGTACCCCTTCCCATTTGTTCCGTAGTGGGCTAACTTTTAAAAAGAAACTAAATATTTGAAGTTGATTTAACAGACTTCTGGATACCTACGAGAAAACCAAAAGTGAAAATCTTCGCAGATGATTGAAAGACTTTTTGTTTGACGAAAGTTTCGTATTAATTTTAGCAACCACTGGCAACTTTTCGCATTAACAGCAATAGTAACGAGTAAAATTTCAGGTGTCGGCATAGCTGATAGCCAGTCGGAGGTCGTAGCTTTGCAATCCATTAGTTAAATGAATCGACGGGACTCCCTCTGCGTGTTATTTACTTCCGTTGACGAAGATGCACGCAGAACCCTCAACTATACCTTACTCTCTATGCCTGCGTAAATACGGCCGAAAAAAAGACTGGTAAAAGGTCGGAAAATACTTCGACTTCCTTCCCCAGCGTACAGTAAATCATATTTCATTTAAGACTGTGACAAGTCATAAAATATTTCATTAATTTTCTATTTTTTTTTTCTCTGTGCTGCTCAATTTGTACCAAGTTAAGTAATTTTCTAGTCGGTAGGTACCTATGGTAATAACTTTAAAAGCTTTCCTTTTTCAAGATAACTTTTCTTGTAAACGCTTGTCAAAAATTAAATGATTGTTTCAACGATATCTTATACACCTATACCTCTTCGCCGTTTTAATAACATTGACGTGAATTTTAATTACCCCATAATTTGTATTCAAATCCTACACGCTGATTTGCATGCGATATAAAATTGATGGACTGTTTCTAAAATGAACCTAAAAATTATAAAACTTTGTATTCTGTTTGTAGTACTTACTTACGTACGATTAAAAGTAAACACTTTTTCATATCATATTTAAATAGATGCAATTAGCCGCGGGTTCTAGTATAAATCTATGTGGTAGGTAGTTGGTTACAATTTCAATTCATCTTCATCACGATTTTCTTATCCTTATCAGTACACTCCCAAATTAATACTTACTGAACTCATAATGGCGAATATTTCCACTTCGGTAGATACCTATTTATTTAAATATGAATTTTGATATTAGGTACTAACTCATCATCGGCGATAAATTTTTTCCATCCCAGGGCCTGAAATCCTATTCCTAAAAAATTCTGTTTTTAAACATTCCAATGCAAATTAGCCGTAAAAAATTTGATGAAGTATGCAATTCACTTACAATTAGCCTAACGGAAAGCGGGTAAACTAGTCCATAAACATGCTACGGATAAAAATAAAACATCACAGAAAGAAAAAATTTCAAAAACTTGTTCATGACGAAGGTGGGCTTTGATACTCTAGAACACACCTAAATATAAATTTGCATACAATCGTCCGAGATAAGTTAGCCGAATATATAAGAAAAAAGCGCTTACTAGGACAATAAAACGTTCTAATGTGTTACAATAAAACTGAACGAAAAAAATGTGACTACAAGATATAATACTGTAATAACCGAGAACAATGAATAAGATGCGAATACATCGCTTCGAAAGACGGAAGGCGTTCCGTTAAGTAGATTCTCTCGAGGTGATTGTGACGAAATTATACGAAAAGAATAATCNGAATGTAAGATTTTGAAATCTGCGAAGCGGACATGAATCAAGAAATTGAAATTAAAAAATTAAAATAGAAAACTTGACATCAACGATAAAAAATTTTAATAGGTACCTACGTAATCAATTTTAATAAATTATAAAAGTTTATAAAATAACTCAAAAAATGGAATAAACTGAAACCGTCTACAAGGTACTTACATAAAGGAATACAATCACTACCTCATTGGAACATTACAAAAAAAAAAAAAAAAACACTATCTTCTCACTTTTTAAAGAGCAAACCACATTACACCCAATCAGTTTCATTCAATAAAGTACACTAAGTTAAAAGTGACCTTTTTTTCAAAAATCAACAAAATGATCAGAAAATTAATTTAAAAAAAAAATCTTTGGTAGTAAAGTACCGGGTGTCCAATTAATTCTGGCACCCCTCATTAAATTTTTTTTTTAAAAATCGTTGATTGACCACACTTCTGGATCTATTTATATTTGTCAAGACTGCCAACCCGTGACTTTTTTACAAAAATGTAACGAGGGGTGTCAGAATTGATTGGACAACCGGTGGCGGTAGACATAAAAAATACTCAGGTACATTCTTTATCTATGTTAAACTTGAATTCTAATTTGAAACCAGCTGATGGGTAGGCAGATAGAAATAATGTACATTTTACAAATTTTACAAATTAGAAACAATGCACCTGACAAAATTGATACAAAAATATCTACTCAAACGTGAGTAGGTAGATCGGTAGGCGCTCAGAAGAAATGAAAATCACATTTCGTTTATTACAGCCTTCTTACTTACGTATTCATATGTCGTTTCATGTGCAAAGATAAGTGATCAGAACGAGAAAACGAACGTTCGCAAAACCTGCATCTGAACGGTCGATCACCTGTGTGTTTACGATAATGCCTGGTCAGTTCATCGGATCTTGCGAATTTCCAACCGCAACCTTTCCACCCACATTGGAAAGGTTTTTCTCCGGTATGCGTTCTAAGATGAGCCTTCAAGTGTGACGACTTCGTGTACGTTTTTCCACAACCGGCGTGAGAGCACGTATGCACGATGACTTTCCTCCTTTCCCAATTTGGTCTGCAAGCTTTAGTGGGCAAATTTGGTTTTAAATAATTTGAATTGTAATTCTGTGTTGCTATATCTTTGCTGGGTAAAGGGAACCTAGGGTACTTGGATATGGAGGGATAATAAGACGTGGAAGACTGTGTGGAATTCAGATTACGACGCCAGCACGATTCGAAATTCAAATCTGATGGCTTCGATTGCTCGACATATCCGCAATAATTGATCGGTTGGTATTGATAACTGAACGGTTTAGCTCTATCGTTCGGTACAAAAGTGTTTTGATTTTCGCGTTTGTCGTTGTAATTGTAATTAAAATCAGAATTGAACATTTCGTTTGTGTTTTGATCGCATGTAGAATTATCATTTTCACATTTCATAGAAATTGCAGGAAAGTATTGCTGGGGTTCTTCATCTCTTTTGAAATCACAAACCGATGCGTGATGACGAGTTGTGCTTGCATTAATCATACCGTATTGCAGATCGCTTTTACACGCGTACACGCCGTTGTAAGAAAACGTATCAAGTACGTTATTGTGGTCTGATGAAGTTTGCGATAAATTTGTTTTATTCCAGCAGTACATTTCAGGTTTGTTGGGAGTCGTCGATGAATCAAAATTACTATTGGTTTCTTCGCCTTTATCGCGATAAGTGAATATAAGATTGTTATTTGCCCCATTTTCCAATATCATCGTCTCAATGTCTTGCCAAACCTATGCATAAATATAATAACAACAAATTATGTAATGTTCATCGAATGTACTCGTAAGTAAATACATGCTAATAAAATGTTATTTCTGTCCTTTGGATGCTAATAAATTTCTCCAAAAGGTAAGTTTGCAACGAGCGAATTCAGCAGTTGATAATATTCACATGATAAACTGCAGGTAGGTACCGACGTGTAATTACCTATCATGCCTCCTCGCTCTTTATTATGATTGTCCTTGCCAGTACACTAACGCATATTCTAAAACTGATCACGTGCTGTGAAGATTGTAGAAAAAAGGGTTTGAAAACTACCCTTCGTGTTTTATACCAGGCGATAATAGTATGGTTATCGGATTATATGACCTAACAGCGTTCCAGAGTGCTTTTGAACATATCATATCGTTGAACGTGTCCACTTCATCTATACATCCTACTCGGCGTCTCAGCATTAAAGTCAAATTTGGAATAATTTACATTCACAGATTTTCGTTTAAAAATTACCTATACCTGCAAAAAGTTCCATCGCAACTTATCAAAATGCATTGAGACTTTCTTCTTTCAACGATTCCAAATTTTATGGTATCGATACTTGAACGCAAAAAGAAAAACGCGAATACTTCCATTTTCTATGTGGATTATCAACAGTGTGAACAGAAATAAAAAAATGTTGGCAACAAAAAAATATATACAATTATTCATGCATTTAAGATCACATTCTAAAGTAGCGGCAATATTACAAAAATTAAAGAACCAGAAGAGCCGGCGGTTATTTTGAATGATTTCTTAATCATTCAAATAAGCCATGGAACGTACGAATGTAGAAAATTTCCACTCAATGCGATCGGTTCCAAAAGTAGGTATTACAAATAAAATTTGAATAATTATACAAAAATAGTAGGCAAGCAATCTTTTTAGCCACTTTTTATCACAAATAAAACTCCTCGATTCTATTAAAAATGCAGGTGTTAAACCGGTATGAACATGTACTTTCGTAGGTACCTACGTGAAATTAGGTATACTAGACGCCAGAATCAATAAATTAGTTTATCATAGATGTCATACAGTAGCCAAAATTTCACAGTGGGAAAAAAAACTCCCCTTCTAAGATGAAATTTAATAATATTAAAATTAAATGTTTACTCACTTCTTGGAAATCGGACATTGTCAGTTGAACCGTGAATTCATTATTTTTGGTATCGCGCGATTTAAATATTTTAATTAAATAGGCAAACTTATGCGAGAAAATATTATCACATCAAAATTAACCATTATCGCATTGATAAGATTATGAGCAATGAAAATTTTAAACAGATAGTATTGTTGTTAGAAAAAAAACGAGGCTGTCCAAAGGGCGGTCATAAATGTGACACTAGGCAGAAGGCACCAATCAGCCAAAAGCATCTCGCTTCATAAACTTTTCCGTTAATTTATTACCAGAAAGGAAATAACAGATTTTACGCTTTCATAGACGGTAACCAATGTACTCTCATTCGTGTGATTGGTATAGAAATTCGTGTTTAGCCTCCATAAGCGTACGTCAGAATAAAATTGTAACACAATGCAGCTGGAGTGTACATTTCCATAATAATTGTCCTACTTACATCGTGGTGTACCTGGATGCATATGGAAATCTACAATATTATTAAAATTTTGATTCATTTTCAGTAGGTATCGATATTTTTCTGTATCTAAACGGAAACTAGAAATAGAAATTGTAGGTAAAGAATTAGGTAGGTGACTTCAAAATTCAAAACTAAAAAATTTTGAAAAAAATGCAAAAAATCGAAATTTTTGTGAAGAGAAAGCTGCTTGGGATAAAAAATAGTTGCGTGGGCCTAAATACCAAAATGAAGAATCAGAAGATAAGAGGAGAACATTTTTTTTAAGCCCTTTGTGATTTTGAAAAAAAATTTTTTTAGGACTTTTGGGCATATAGGTATACCCACTATTTTANTAACGATTAGTTTTCCATCCATCTTTGTACACGGTCACTATAAGCATTATGTATGAGTTGAAATTTAAGTCGAAAAGATGTGATATTTATAAACGCGTAAGTACTTCGGCTGTAAACGCAAGGTACCTTATACCTATTCCCATCATATTCAGGACTTCGACAACAGTTGTCTATTCAGAATAGGCCTAACAGTAATTTCATAAAGATGAAAATTTTCTCAACTGATTGGATCAAGCGCCAAAACGACGTTTAATCGGACGTATTGAAAAATGAAATTCAGATATTTAAAGTTAAAATGGACGGCGCTTCTCTACACCCAAGGTAAACTCAATTAGTGCGGATAAAATTTATAAAATAGCTAGGTCGAGGTAACTGCAAGGTACAACATGCATTGTAACGGTGGTTCGCATTAACGAAATTAATTTCTAATATTTCGCAACAACTAGGAAATCCAAAGTCGCCTCAGGCAATACGAATAAAAACATAAAAGATCAATTTAAAATCAACCTATGTTATAGTAAACAACGGACAATTAGAAGAGTTACGAGTTAGCTTTTCGAAACGTTCTCGGCTCCGTAGATATTTTCGGTAAATTCTCGCCAATGTCACGTAGTGCCACTGAAACCCCCTCGGAAAACTTGATTGGGTACATTTCAAGTTCCTACAACAATCGTAGGGGTGCGGCATACGCTTTTCAACCGGTTGTCGCGGTATACGTTACGCTATGAAGCGCAGATCACAATGAGAATATTACACGGTAAATTAAACCCGAAACGTAGCTATCTAATTATATTGTTTGGGCAGATTTCATTGACTATTATCACCGGAAGGTAAACACAGCCACATTATTCCTAATCTTCCGCCGCGCTGCGCTCTACAACAAATAACCATCAATTCTGACCAAAATGTAAATCGCATAAACGAAGAAAGGTGCATTTCCATTGGAGGAAATAACCACTCCTTTTATCTCAACTTTGACGAGGGTCGAGTCCGGTACGCGGGTACTCTTTTCAAATAATGCGATTTTATCCTCGATGGTAATGCGGAATAAAGCCAGTTTATTGTGATGTATTTATTATTTCGTCGAAAAATTTTTCATCTTTGCGATTTGAGTGCTAATCGAAATTTCACTTATGTAAGAAAATAATAGGATAGTAGTTTTAAGTATTCCATGATTTTACCCCAGTCATTTCCACGAAAAGTCATTTCGAAGAAATTGCCTGTACAAAATGCCTAAAAAGTACTACACCTTGACGCGAAAAAAATTTTAAAAATGATACGTTTCAAAAAAATTATCTATTGAATAAAGAAACTATATTTTCAAACATGTACAATTCATAAAAATATATTAAATTATGAATAACAAAAATTTTCCTGTTTAAATTCAAAATTTTTAACACTGAACTAAAATGAAAGAACTTTTATATATGTATAAAATGGTATAGTTATTTAAATTTTTAAATATTAATATACAAATATCATAACCTAAGGGTTAAGTCGAATGAAAATATATGTAATTGAAAGTAATGTTAAATTTGGTAACTATTAGAAAATAATAACATTGATTTCTCAATAAATAAATAAATAAATAAATAAAGATGAACAAGAACGAAGACACTGGACACTAGTGCAATAAGCGAAAATGCAGCTGCGAAGGCGCATGCAAAACAGAACTAACGTTAGAATCTTGCACTAGGTACAAATTTTCATTTTTAAGCAAACAATCATCGTATAAAAATTATAAAAAAGCATGAAAATCTTAAAAATGCAAAAAAAGCTTAATACGAGAAAAGTAGTAATGGCACTAGGAAATGTATTCTCGTTTTCCAAAACTTTTAGAAAATAAGTCCTGAAGAATTGTGCGTGCCTCTTTATAATATATACCTGACAAGTCGACGTCTTTTTACAGTCGTTTAAATGTGTTGAAAGCACTGGTTAAATGACTCATTGAACATTGGAATCAATTCAGAACATATCTATTATTTTTTTGGTGTTGAAAAAAAATAATAAAGGTAAATATGAAAGATAACGGTGGCATAGGAAATATACATAACAGAATACAAAGGTGTCATAAAAAATCATTATCGTTAAGCCTAGTTAACTGGTACTGATGCACTTACTTATTGAACAAAAAGCATTAAAAAGTTCACTATAAATAAAAAAGAAGCTCATTTCGTTCAGCAATGTACAAAATACAGCTCATGAAAAAAATACATTACATAAAAAAACTCATTTCTGTTGAATACCGAAAATTTAACAAAACGGAAAAAAATTCGGTTTGAAACCTAGTAGATTTGTCAAAAACATACATCAAGGAACTAAAAAACATTTATGTCAAAAAAAAAACTCCCGAAAACAATTCAACCAACTTTTTTACAGGTAAACTCGACTTATTTCAGTCTTATATTCGATTTTAGACTCGATTAAGTTTACATACTTTACTTCAAATTCAGTACTAGTATACTACAACCTAATCTACCCTATCTGATTGCTTAAATACAAAGTAAAAACGATCACAAATCAAACTTGCTGACGCAGTTGATGAAAAAAGAAGGCTGACGTTTACAGCAATTTAAAAAAAAAGTTCAAGTAATGAAAAGCAAGCGCAAAAATATTAAAACTAAAATCATAAACTCGCACTTGAAACGGGAACACAGTTACGAAAATGTTGAATTTTTATTCAAAAGCTGCAGCTCGGATATCATCGAATGTCATCGAAGAATCAATATTCGTATAAGTTCGGGCAATAATAATAATCAGGAATGTTAAAACAATAAAATCGTCAATAAAGCCAATCAAACCGAACACGTTCTCCGGGATTATATCCGTAGACAATAGAACATAAAATGGGGCGAAAAGTAAGGCAGCTACTACGTGACATTTTAATCGAAAAACTAATCCTCGATGAAATACTGAAAATGATCCCATTAAATGACGGATGATTACTGGAACATCGCGTAACCTGTTTAGGAACTAAATAAATACACGATATAAGAATTTCTAAAGTACTAATGTATAAATTTAATCATTATATGGCAAAATTTTGTACCGGAATCCGGTGCTCTGCTCTCGAATTATAGGTAGTCACAGACCTTACTATTGACCCATGTAGACTGTTAATACTACGAGAATCATGAGAAGGTAAAATTAGCATTCGACACTGCAACATAATAGGGAAAAGGTTATAGCTAAAATTCCACCAATAAATATTTAATCACTATCACTGATAGTTTCACTCACCTCTTGGCGACAAAATGGACACTTTATTGGAACTGAATTATGTTCAATTAAATTCATAGCACATACTCCTAGAATAATTCCGTATTATAGATACATTACGAATTTCTTTAAAGATCTCAAAACGAGAGATAGTGCTTACCACAAAAACAATGTCCACAAACTGAAGTAATGGGAAATTCACAGTCATCATTTAAGCAAACACAGCAACCGGTGTTGAAAACTCTTATGTCTAAGCCCTGATCTACACACAAATCGGTAAAATTATTCAATATCATACAAAAACAGGAAGATTTTTAAATATTTGTTGACCTACTTTGCTCATCGTCAGACTCAGCGTCGTCTGAAATTTGTTCTTCTATCATAGTGACATGGCTTCTTCCGAGTAAACTTTTCAAGTATGACCAAAAATATTTGAGATTCCTGAAATGAGAAACGATTGGTAACGTCGTATTACGAAAGGTTAATCTCGTGAAATATATGAACACACTTACTGCAGAGAACTAAAACTGATTCCATTTATAAACAATGCGGCAAAAAATATACAACAATATACAAGAAGAAACGCCAAAAGTTCATTTCCAACACCATCCATGAAATATTCCATATCCGATGTAGAATGAAATTTTCACCTTTGTAAATTTTCTGCAAAAAATATTCATCATATTCAACTCAAATAGAAATAACAACTTTGAAGGATATTCGCTAGACCCAATACTTTAAAATATCATAGAAATGCAACGTATTGAAATAATTTGATACCATCTGGTACAAAATTAATGTGATATTACGCAATTGTGAATTTACAATTTATAATTAATTATAAAAAGAACGCTCTGAAGGAGTAAAAAAAGTCGTGCCTGAATATGTAAGGAAGAATGTAATGGTTATTTTAAACTACTCTGAAGAAATGATTTTTTCTAATGAAGTAACAAAATCGGAAAAATGTACATAAAAATAACATCAGAACGTGTATATTTAAAACATACTTCCGTATTTTCTACATCATAAGAAGCTGATTTGCAGGCAAGTAGAAGTTGATATTTGTAAAGGCATAGTAAAATACTGAATATCAAATCAAAAAATGACACGATATTCAAAATCTTCAAATTATTATTATTTTTTAAAACTTGGAAAATAATGATGTTGGTGAAACTGAAAATTCTTCATTATTATTATTTTTTTTTCTTGAACATCTGATTAAAC
>JAAOIU010226534.1:0-11904 GCA_018107765.1 Hypogeococcus pungens | reverse complement strand
GCGATCAAAAAAATAGATACAGGGTAATTCACCTGATCGCTGTAGCTGACATGTCGATTTTGTAAAATTATTGGAATGGCAGCCGCCAATCCTAGAGGAACTCCTTGAAGCAAGTATAGAAAGAATAATAAAGCTATATTCTTGGCATCGTGGACTTCTTCTTCGGCTATGTCTTCAGTTTCCGGCGCTTTGTACGCGGTGTCGTTTCCTCTTTCGGCGGACTCGGTACGCATTTTAGAGCGAGGACGTTTCTTCGGCACAGTTTCGGTGGAGAATGACTGCATTATCTTCTCGTAGCGTTATGCTTTCAAGCAAAATAAACATATATAAATCAGTTTCATTTGTGATCTTATCTCAGTTTTGAGATTGTCTTAATCACAGTGAGGTAAAGAGTATGCATCTTGTTGTGTTGTGATAAACGTCATTTCCTATCTAAACTGTTGCTGTACTTAATCGGCATTGTTGAGAAGTAACGTGAAAAATGAAATTGTCAAGTTGTATGTTACCTTTGTACAGTACCAATTTTAATTTGCAATAGCACGTAAAAGTGCGCGACATAAAGTATAATGAAATGAACATAACACTAACCTTGGGTAGAATAGAAAATAAGCAAATTTATAGATTTCTACTCTTTGAGAAGTTAATTATTAAAATAATCCACGTCTACGAAGTTTTTTTGAAAAATAGCGCTAATTATACATTCCGAATTATCAACTGATAAAAAATTGAAACCCCAAAACCCAAGCGGAACGTTAGCGGAACCCGTACTTACACGTGTGTTTTGATAAGTGGTCTATGTTACCGTTACCAACCGATCAAAAATTGCTAAAACTAAAAATAAAGTTGAAAGGCATGTCCGCTGTTTAGTAATCGAATGATCACGATGAAGAATTTGAATTTGAAATTTCAACTGGAAAAAAGGTTGATTTGAATTCGGAAGTTGATTGTGAATAATTTGACAAGGAAACGGCCGATCAGTCTAATTCGATGATTATTGAAAATACTCTGCATTCATAATTAGGTAGTAGCGAAGGATACTCAACTCCAGTCAAATTTATATCATTTTGGCGGTTTTTTTTTACGAAACTTTTAGGAGAAATATCAGCGAATAAAACTGTTTTTAAAAATAATTTACAAGCTAACCTGTTGTAAATTTTTCACTCGTTGTCATCTCACTCAAGTAATGCGTAGAAATGAAATTTAATCCTATACCAAACAAAACGTAAAGCGCATAACAAATACCAGGCGAATGAATTTTACGTTCAATATGATCTAAAATTAAAATCTGAATGTTTCTTTTAAAAAAACTCACCATTTTTGCTTATCAGTCCGTTACGATTATCTTGAACAATACATAGTTTACATCAATTGATTCGTCGTAAACCTCACTAGATGTAGGCTACTGGAACAAGATGGACTGCTGTGTAACCTTGGGACAAAGAATGATCAGTTCGGGGGACAATTTGCTTCAGTAATAAAGCTGTATCGAAGAATCGAGTTACGTACTATAAAATACGTCAACTTCGTGAGATCATTCATAATATTACACATGCAAACAAGAACTGCGAGGTGCAAAAACAGGTCGTAGCCAAATTCCTGTATGGGATGTTGAGAGGAAGTAGGCGTACCACAAATGGCATGGGAAAATTACAACTTTCGGCGATGAAAGGAAATGATAGGGTAATGTGATACATTCTCTTATATTCAAATGTTCTCATAGGTTGCATTATTGAATAATTTGGTTTTCAAAATTTCTGGAATGAAATGGTATATAAATAATTGCCGCATAATAAAAACGATACATGTATTTAAAAATATTGCACCTTAAAAATTATCGAATGCTGATGATTATAATTATGACATCTTACGATGCATTGTACCGGTTCACATTATACTTCAACAATCAGTCTAATACCAGATTAATAACACGATGGATGTGAATAGATCATTCCTTAAAATAAGTCCACTCGCAATTTGAAAACTCGTTTCCAAAAACAAATAACGTTTGATTCTATATCACTAAAAAAGAAAAAAAAGGAATAACAATAAAAAAAAATAAATGATGTAAGTATAAAATGATAAAAAAAAGAAAAGTAGATTTTTACACACCTATCACGAATCATAAAAAAAAAGTAAAAATACAAAAACTCGAAGGAAAAAAGAAAAACATACATCTTATCACATTTGTTCCAATGAAAAATAATAAAAAACGAAAGTTTGATAAATAATCGTTGGACAAAACACACTTACTTATTGTAAAAAATGGTAAGACTTTAGCAAAAAGGTTCCTCATGATTAGAACACATTTCAGCTCTTATTGTTACATGAATCAATGAATAATTGACCTTATGGAAACTATCACTCCTAAAACGATTACACACCTGACTTGGCAAGAACGTGGAAAATTTGCTCAATTTACGAAAGGAAAAAAAATGTAATTTGTTCTCAGAAGAGTACTAAGTATGAGACTTATAAGTAATAAAAAAGTAAAGATAATATTATTATTTTTGAAAATTTGTCGAATTCATGTTCATTTGAGTAAATTCGTTGACAACTTCGGTGAATGTACGATCATTTTCGTTATCTTCGGCATCTCGCATTTCTTCATTGAGCCTCCCTAGTCTCAATCTGTAATCAATTCACCGGGTTACTACACCAATTTGAATTAAAAAAAAAAAAAAAAAAATATGAGTCAGAAATTACTAACAAAGTAACGATATCGGCATTTGTTTCCCTCACAGCGACGTCCAAGGGAGATAAGTCATCTGCGTCTTTTAGATGTTGATCAGCTTTATTTTTCAATAACAAACTAACTTGAGACGTATGATCTGAAATAAAAAAAAATCACGGAATATTAATTTAACGTTTTTGATTTTTTGAGAATAAAAAATTGAAAATTTTTGGATTTTTTTTAAATCGTCAAAAACTTCAAAGTTGAAAAATTTTCATTTTGCTTACAAAAAAACATATTTGAAAATAATCTGGAATTTAAAATTTCCTAAAAATTAAATCTCTAGAATTCAGAAATTCGCCAAATCAATAAAAAGTGATTAAAAACCGGGAATTTTCTAAAAATTTCCAAATTTTGAAAAAAACAAATTTTTTTTTAAATTTCAAAATCTCTGCTAAAAACTTCCAAAGTTAACCACAAATCTGTAGAATTCCGGAAATTTTGGGATTTTTGTGGCTGGAATTTACTCGGGTACAGCTCGAGCAGCTCAGCTGGAGTCAAGTTTCGGCCCATTAAAAAAAAGAAAAAAACTTACTCAAAGACGTAGCAAGGTACAGCGGAGTCTTAGATTCGGCATCTTGGACATTTATTTTGGCAGAATTCAGCAAAAGGTATTCGCAAGCCATGACAGATCCCTAAATGATTCAACATTAAGCCAATCAATCGAATTCAAAAGACAACGAGGCGAAAAATTACGAAAACTTACACTTATGACTGCTTGATGAAGCGCCACTCTATTTCGGTCTTCTGTATTGACCCAATTAGGATCAGCACCAGCAGCAAAAGCGTGGCACATTACAGGTAAATTATGCGCACCGGACGCTCGATACAATAGCAAGTTTGGGCTAAGTTTCGAAATATCTTCTTCGGCAACTGGACAAAAAAAAATCAAATGAAATCATCGATCAAAAAATTTCAAATCGAGTCGGAATAAATTTCAAAATGAAACAGTTCTTTACCATCTTCGCTAGTGACAGAATCATCGTCGCTGCTGACAAATAAAGGAGTCTCCGGTAATGATTCGTTGATATTCTCTCCAAAAACTAAAATCGATTTTTCACTTCCAGATGAGCGCCTTTCTTCTTCGACTTCATTCGATTTCAAACAATGTCTCTCTTTATTTTGAGGTCGACGACGTAATTTTCGCACGCTCCATTTTCTAACTACTTCTTTGCGTTGGACATTGTTACTATGGACGACAGGGCTGACGTTGATGCTTTTAACGAACGATTTTTGAATGTATTTCGCCTTAATCCAAGCTTCGCGGATACCACTGAAATAATAAAAAAATACGAATTGTACCCCTTTGAATGGAAAAATCCCCAAGAAAATGGGTAAATGAAATATCAATACCTTTTGCATTTTGGGAAAGCTCGCGTTACGTTCTCGGGTACATTTTTTTCGTATATTTCATTCACGATATCGTTACCTAATTCAGCCATCACTTTCAGTATTTCCAGCTCCCAATCGTCCAATTTTAACGAACGAACTTTACTGTAATGTACTCCTAAACCACGATGGACGCCGGAACATTCGATGCATAATGTGATTCCTAAATTGATACTGGCCCAGCACGGATTTGAATCACCGCAATCGCAGCATTTATCGTTACCGGGGATTTTTTGTATGATTTCCCACACTCTGAAAACGGCAGGAGCGAGTTAGAGTCGAGCTATGAAAATATACATCAGTCAAACCGGGCCACTTTACCGTGGTTTTTGCGGTTGAGGCTTGCTGTCAAATAGATTAGAAGCACTGCTTTTTTTTTGAATCTCCTCGGCTGAGTTAAGAGTATGAGAATTGGCTTGTATTGCCGAACCAATACCTTGTTGCAGAGCGTTAATCCACGTTTGGTACATGTGCTCGGTGTCAGCTTGAAGCATGTGACTTCTAGACGAGAAATTGTTACCAATTTAGGAACAAGGCGGAAATAAGAATGACGTTAAGTGTTAAAGGAAATCTTACTTCGTTGGAGAAAGAATTTCAAAGCAAAATCTTCGATCGAAGTCAGCAGTAAGCGGTCGTACGGTACACAATTTTAGGTCTTCCTCCATAACGGTAACATCGTCTCCTAATGACAAAATAATTAGCTAAGTGAAGAAAATAAGGGTATTGAAAATCGTCCATTTTAAACAAACCTGTTCTCTTTCTGTACAGGAGTTGGTTATTAGTCAAGTAAAACCATCTTCTGTTCCAAGTTTTGAAAGCATTCGATGATCTTTTAAAGAGATATCCTTCCATTAAGTAACCACCGTCTGGGCGAATTTTCACATCACGATCGTAAGTACTAACGTGGTTATGGTAACTTCCTAGTTGCTTTTCAAGTTTAGAATTATCAGCTTGCATGGATAAAATTTCATCGTCTAATTCATTCATGAATGGACCAATTTCGCCGAAGAGATCGTAGCCTTGATGAAAATACGTATTGCAAGCTCTCAAATAAGATAACAACTGCAAAGAATCAATCGAGCAGTAATTAATACGAAGTATCGACTATAAAAAACGGTAATTAAAATAGCTAAGTATTTATTACGGCGGCCATAAGCTCCGGCTTTTTCTTCATGTTCAACATTGTGACAGAACGGACGTGGTCCAAAGCAGTGTGTCTGAAGCATGTACGAGACGCTGCTAGCACGTTGTCAACTTCTTCAACTTCTTGAGGACGAGACTTGGAGGCTTGAGCGTTACGAAGCAGAGCTGAATCGTAATCGCTGGATACTTTTTCAAAATGGTGATGTGATTCTTTGCAGGCTTTGATGTTCCTGTACGGTGACAAAAAGTAGAATAATAAAACGAAGTTATTTATTTTTTTTAAATATGGGTTCTTTTCTTACTCTTTTAAAAATGAAGTGATATTATTTAAAATTGTTTTGGCGGCTTGTTCCAATAAAATGTTTTGAAATTTATTCATGTCGTGAAAGACGTCAATAATTTTGGAAAAATTTCTCTTTGATTTTTGATCATTTTTAAAACAAAGCGCCATTTCCCACAAGCTATTGGTAAACTGAGACTGCTGATTTGCGTAATTTTTACCACTGTCGATCATGGACGAGCACATTTTGATCACCTAAGATTGATAGAAAAATAATCAGTAGGTTTAAAATTAGTTAACAAGTAATATATGGTGAGTTTGTAGACTCTAGTAATAAAAAAATATCGCTTACTTTTTCGAGTCTTTGTTCTAATATTTCTATATCAGATTCCTGATTTTCGATTAAAGTCCTGAAACATAATTTTTATGTAAATACTAAGCAAAAGCTACAAAATCGAACAAATGAACTTCAAAATTGAGTTACGGTTACCTGAAACGAGGAGAATCCTGAAAACAATCATCTATTTCTATTTCTGGAGCAATCATCGTGATAGATTCAGTTATTAAATTAATGTGAAGTTTTATCAATTTGGTATATTGAATGAGTAATGTCACAATCTTCACAAGACGTTCACAATTGATTGAAACATTCTGTACTAGTAATTGTCTTACTGCACATAATAACCAAAGAAAAACTTAGCAATGTACATTTGCATAAGATTTGCAGTACTTGAAAAATTATATGTTGATTTTAATGAATTTAAAGTCGTAATTCAAACTTACCATTTTTCACTACTAGCACATAACTACCGAGAACCAACTGTTGATCATGTGTGCATCGATGAGATCATGCTTCTAGGGAAACGTTATCGTTCAGTTAACAGTAACTTACAACTTCCCAATCTCAAGATTTGAGCCTCGCAGTTTCCAACAAACATGTAATGTTCCACACTATTCGCATTTAGGGAAGTTTACTGCGCGGCGTTACGGCTCAGTGCTGGGTCGGGATGATTTGTATTGTTTTGCCAATAATGTTTAATTAACGAGTGATTCAACAAACACGTAAATTACCGAGGAATAAAGTAGCATCGCGTTGAAAATTTGGGTGAAAGATAATCATAGAGAGTTTTGAATAGAAAATTAATTGACCAAATGTGCATTAATACTGATAATGAAACGTTTTGTCCACTCAACGAATTTTCCAAATTGATTCGAATTTTGGATTGAATATTTTCTATCGTTTTTACCAAAACTTTTTCGTTTCGTCTTCTTTCATTCGTTTTGCTTGTATTTCTTGTTTTTCAAGTGTTTCCCAAAGTGTGTAATAATTCAAATCCACTTCTATGTGGCACTGCTTTTTGTTTCAAATTAAGTAAAAAGGAAGTAAAAGCAACTCTCCAATTTCCAGGAAATGATTCATCATAAAAATACGATTTTAGTCTAATTCCTCGCTTTTTAATTTCTTTTAGAAACAATTTGAGAAATCTTTTCTGTTTCTGTACTTCATGAATGGAAGCAATCTTTGTTATTTGTTCGCCAACCAAATATCAAAATCAAATTTTTAATGGTGGAGGTATAGCAACAACCAATAGTAGTGAATTGTGATAAGACGAAGACTGAGTCTTCTGAAAAAGAAAAAATGATAATTTTTAATATTTTGTTTTTGTTGAAATTTTAAATAGAAAAATAAAAATAGAAATGTGATCAATAAGATTACGAATTACCATAACCTATCGAAACAATAAGTAGATTCTAGTCATTAAAATTAATGTACAAACCTTCAATGCATTTTCTGAGTTCCCGGCCCATTTACAATGCTTGGCATTTTTTGATTATGAATATTTTTTGAACAAGAAACCAGCTTGAAAATGGAAGAATTAGTTTCATATCTATCTCAGTTCACCGATTATTTGTTGGTAAGTGAGGGTTATTCTCATGAATTTCAATCATTCGTACTCATCTTAACAAACCTAAGTGTATAATGTATCTCTGATTCTCTATGATCGATGGTATTTTTCGCAGAATCAAATCATAATCCTAAAACATGAAACTAATTCAGCTATCGATGCTTGTGTACGTGAAACAAGAGAACTGTTTGCCTCTGTATTATCGCATACGTCTTTAGAATCGTTCCTTATGAATATCAAAACTCAATTGGATCAGCTGTACTTACAATTAATAATTATTCCATATCAAAATTCATTTTACGTTCCAAACGGCTTGAATTATTTTCGAAATTTATCAAGCACTATTCGACTGTGTAAGTATTTTCGTTTCTGCGGATCATACAATAACCGCTTCGATCGTGTCTATTTTTCATATTATTTATAATTTTAAAGGGAATAGCAGTCACGCAATAGCTGGTCTAGGTGGTTTTTTTGTCGGAAGTTGTTTCGTCACTCTGTTAGGTCAGCATTTATTTACTCGTACGAAATACTTAGCTCCTATGAGAGCTGTAGTGGCCAAAAACGACCGAGGATTGCAGGTAACTTGTAACTTGGTTTATTTGTATCTTTATTGATTGCGTAAAAGTGATTAATTTTGTGTTGTTTTTTTCGTTATAGGGCATTAATTACTTCGAAGAAGCTTCGATTCCTTTATTAAGTGTCGCAGACGACGTTCTTATTCATGTAAAAGCTGGTTCTCTGGATCCGATCGATATACAGATCGCTGTTGGTCGCGGAAAAGTGCTAAGAGAATTATTCAACAACAGTGTATTGGTTCGTGTAATATTTTATACCGTCTTTACGGTTGATAAACGAATTACGAAAATGCTATTTTATTACAGAAGAAACGAAACGATTACCCTATTATTTTGGGTCGTGATTGCGCCGGAACTGTTGTCGAAGTCGGTAAAAATGTTAAAAAATTTGAAGTTGGAGATGAAGTATGGGTAGCTGTTCCCTATTGGATGACTGGTACTTTAGCCGAGTACGTCGCTGTGAAAGAATGCTACGTCGCCCACAAACCCGAAAGATTGGATTTCTTTGATGCTGCCTCTCTTCCGTACTCAGGCTGTATTGCCCTAGACTGTGTGAAAAATCGAGCCGGAATTATCAACTCATCCATTGGAAGAGGGAAAAGGTACAAAAGACCGGGATTTTCCAAGTCTTGGAAATAAATTCGAAATTCACGTGCGTTATTTTTTATAGGGTACTCGTTCATGGTGGAAATACTGCCATAGGTTGCATTATTATTCAGTTGTGTTCCATTTATAACGTTAGCATAACTACTTCGTGTATGTCTCAAGCTGTTAATAAAATGCTCGATGCGGGCGCCCAAAGTATATTACTTCTGGATCAAATGAGCCCAGATTTACCGCAATCCAGACGGTAATTGTCATGAAACGAGTGCACTATTCGGCGCTGATTCATTAATGGAATTAATATTGTAATTTTTTTCTTTCGTTTCTAGATACGACATTGTGTTCAATACCATAGGTTCAGCCGATGAAGAATTTTGCATGAAAATGGTCAGAAACGAAGGCTTACTAATTAACGCGTCTTCTGAATATTATATTCCTCAAGATCGCGATAGTTATCTCTTTTGTAAAGTGTATTCCTTTTGGTTGAAAATTCTTCATGTAAATTTCATCTTCAATTCCAATTTTTCGTCCAAGTTGTTATTTTAAACCAATTTTCGATTTTTTTGTTTTTCCAAATAGAAAATTGGAGTCAATTTATGGAGCGATGTGCCCGTGAATTCTGGAATCTTGGATGAACTGAGCGAACTCGTAAATGAAGGTAGACTTTACCCTGTTACCGATAGCGTGTTCAAAGTAAAGTCCTGCGAAAGAGCGTTCTGGTTTCTTAATTCAACTAAAGTAGTCGGAAAACCTGTGATATATTTCAAGTAAGGTTCACCCTCAATTTTCCTTATTCTATTCATCGATCCTACGTATTAATGTCGTGTCATTTTTACCTCTTAGTACGCATGGAGATACTGGGTTCAATTGACTTTCGATTATTTCGGATTGAATGAGTGCAATATTTCAGATTTTTAAATTGTAATAAAAAGGACTTTTAAAATTTCAATCAAGATGATGATCTCATTGACGTTGTAGTAATTCAAACCAAGTATGTAATGTCATCTGATTCATGTTCAATGTTATAAGTTAAGAAAAACGTTGATATGTTTGTGAAATGATGCTTCATTGTGTAATTGTAGTTGATTAATGTAGTACCTAAAAAAATGCCCTCAGTGTTCTCAAATTTTTACAATTTTTTAATCTTAATTTATGTGTTTAAAATAAGTAGCTGACTACTGGGGAGAGGATTTTTATGAGACTGTATGTTTGTCTGCGTCAACGATAACTGGGTGTACTATACTATCGAAATGTCGACGATTCATAAAATTTTTCTGCAAAATGAGCCCATTTAGGTATTGAATATTTTGGGAATTTTTAGAGCATAATATGTTCTTTTTTTTAAAAATTGTCAAATTTTAAAAATTTTCAAAACTACTACATCTCTCAGAATTGCTGAATTTGATTTAATTCTAAATCTAAAGTAATTGTCAAGTTTTGAAAAAATTGTTAAATTTTAAAAAATTGCATAATTTAAAAAAATTTTACGTTTTGAAAAATTGACACTTGGTTAATTTTGAGAAATTGTTAAATTTTGAAAACTTGCTAAAATTTGTAAAATTGCTGAATTTTCTGAAATTCTCAAATTTTGGAAAATTACATAATTTTATGAAAGCGTCAAATTTTTCAAAATTAACAAATTTCAACAACTTGCTGAATTTTAAATAACAATCAAATTTTTAAAAAATTTAAAATTTTTGAAATCGTTGTAAATTTTAAAATTTCTAAAATTTTGAAATCTTTTTTGATTTTGTAAAATTGCTAAACTGTGAAAAATCGCTATACTTCATTGAAAAATTTCTAAATTTTAAGAAATTGTTAAAGTTTGAAAAATTGCTAAATATTTTGAAGTCGACGAATTATAAATTTTTGAAATTTTTTAGAAAGTTGAAGATTTTGAATAACTGAAGAGATTTTATTTTTTCTGATTATTCCGATCCGATGTTCCAGTTTACTTTTGCATTTTTTTATTCATCAAAGTTTTTGTAGATTTCTCAATTTCAAACTTTTTTTTTCAAATTTTCAACTTTTTTCAGATTTCCTATTTTTTCAAATTTTTGGAAAACTTGAAATTTAATTCTGATTAGATTCGTTAATTATTAAATTTTTTTTTAGAATTTCTAAAGTTCTCAATTTTATGAAGTAGGAAGTAGGTTCTCAGTTTTTCAATGTTGTTCAATTTTCTTTTTTTTTAATTTTAATAGAAAAATTTATGGGGTAGCGATTGCTATCTCTGTGATTTAGTTGATTTTTGATCACTTCCAAGTGTTACCAGGTTGTTAGGTTATGCTCAAGAAATCTTTTCCAGGGACACCATCTCTATTTTGCATATTTTGAACGAAATGAACGCATATTACACGTGAATATTTCGCACTTTTTAGTGCGTATGAATCCTTTCCCAGCTGATAACCGAGCGACCAAAATTAGAAGAGATAATACATATGGTTTTGCATTAAAATACAAGCTTTTTGACAAAAGATTAATTATTCTACGCAATTCGTGTGGTTTATCCTTTTTCTTTAAGATTTGATCGATGAATTTGTTCTCGTTTTTTTATTAATCCAATTCGAATTATCAATTACATCCCACTAAGCGGAGTTTGGTTTAAGAATGTTCAAGTAGCGAGTAGGAAACGGGAAAATAAATTGTTTTCAGAGCGAGTATTCTTACAATGTACATTCTATTTTACGTAATGACATGATACGAAATTGGTTAATTTAAACGAAGTTCAACGTTTAAATTTCGAACAGAAGCTGCAGCAATTCTCAAATGAAGCTGATTTATTTCCATTTTAGTTAGAGGTCTTTCCATGTGCCTGTAGACTATACGGTAAGTGTGAGATGTACGTTGTTTTTTCGGATGGAAAAATTCGCTTGTCATTTTGACCTAAAATTAAATATTTCATCGTTTTAAAAATGTTAAATTGATCGAAATTTCATTGTTGTGAAAACATACCTGCTCTACGATATCGCCGCCAATTTCTCTTACAAGATCGTAAAAATCGTTGGAAGAAAATGGTTGATTTTCGGGCAGCCAAAAACAAATGTCAAATATACACGGAGGGTTTGTACTAACTTCCTAAAAAAAAAAAAAAAATATTTAGTAAAAATTTCAATACAGCTTAACAACTACACGATAAAAAAAAATTACTTTGTAAACAATAAGATCGTCTGGACTAGCATTTTCGAACTGAGAAGTAAATCCGCTATCTTCGTTCCAAAAATATCGAATATCTGGAATTTGGTAACGTTGCATGGCTAATCGTTCTAAACCTAG
>JAAOIU010226434.1:8904-35273 GCA_018107765.1 Hypogeococcus pungens | reverse complement strand
TCAATATCTAAAACAAATAAAAATCCTGATAACGCTAATCCGTGGATGGAGGAGTTAAATGGCATAATTTTTACATGAAACCACCATAAAATAGCCCCGCGACCCGTTCAGACTGGTTACCAATTCAAATTTTTTTTCATCATTTTCGTTTTGTACAAAGCATTTTTTATTTCTACTTCTTTTGGCTGAAATTTTTTTTATTTGAAAATCCGACAACGGAAGATATCCTGTAAAAATATTTCTTTTGGAAGAATAATGAAGAACCTCGTTTCATCGTACAAAAAAACATTCAAGAGCGCGATACAATTTGGAAGCAATATGCTGTGCCAAGTTGGACATGCAAAAGCAGGAAGCCTCTTTATGTGAGGAGTGCAAAGAAGAAATATGCACTCTGCTGGTAAAACGTTATACTTTTACTAGTTGAGCGTTGTTTTGAAATTGTTGTAAATTCCAAGTACCTAACGTACAATGAAATCTTCACTTTGTTAAGGATCTACTTCAACTTGAAGCTTCTTTATGTTGTAAAAAATACCAATGAAGTTTTGAGTTTTGTTTCTCCAGTTTTCTTTTCCGCTTGAAAATTCTTCGTTCGAAAAGAGAAGCCTGTTTGCTGCATAAATAATGAAAGCGTTATTACGTTGTTGTTTCTAATTAATTTTATACTTTTGTTGAAGTGGTTCTGTGTACACAGGTGCTATGGTTGTTTCATTTCTAAAAGAAGGAATAAAAAAATAATGACTTCGTGCAAAAATTAGAGAAAAAAATATATTCTATGAAGATGCGTAGTAGATATACTTTTTTCTGCAGTCAAGTCGATAGTTGTGCATACTTCATTTTTTGAAGGCAGTTTCATATCTCATTCTACGTTCTAAGAGAGTGAGCGAATAATTTATTTTTAATTTTTTTCAATTGTTCTTATTAGTAAAATAAAAAAAACAAATTTCCAAAGTACAGTAAAAAAGATATATAGCAACTGAAAAAGTGAAAATGACAAAAAGAGCAACATCTAACAATAAATACTGAAACCAAGATAAACGAGTGGCTGCGCTTTGCAAATGACGGGCTCCATTATGTCTAATGACATATTCCGTCCAATAAACGACACTTTGCTGAGGTGTCATTGGTCTGTCCCTAAATGTATTTGACAGTCTTTGCATATTTTCTGAGCATCTTTTTTGAAGAAAAAAAAAATAATGTAGTACGGGGTAGCAAAAAAAATACGTTATAACCAACAAATTGAAATTAAAAAAAAAATTGTCAATCTTACCTGGTGTCGTTAATGACAAAATTTAGGGCTCTCAGAACTGACTGCTTCGTTACAGTGTGTAAATTTAAGGGCACCGCTACGTTTAGATTTCGCAAAATAGCCGCAGTACTGCCTTGGTCGCCATTGATGGGAACAGCTACCATAGGCGTAGCCGTATAAATAGCTTCGTAAGTTCCCGATTGTCCACAGTGGCTGATGAATGCTTTTACATTAGCATGAGCTGAAATAAAAAACAGCCTAATTAAAACATGAGTTAACTATGCGAAACGTATCAAAATTTGGAATGAACTATAATCCACCTAGAATATCTCTTTGAGGAATCCAGTGAGATAACAACACGTTACTTGGTATATTTTCCATTTCTTCTTCATATTTCCAAATTACTCGTTGGGGAATTTCAGCGAACGCTTGCTTAAAAGCTAACTGCGTAGCGGTACTTAACGAACTACCTTTAATCATTGAACCCAACGAGAATAAAACTACCCCATTATCAGATTCTTCGATAAATTTCTCAATATCCTGCGAATAAAATATGAAAAATAACACTTTTACCTACTTATCTACGTATAATATGTATTTTCAAAATAGAATTTCGTATCTCAAATTAGCCTAGGAGGTACCTTCGGTAATGGTTTTTCTTCTGCTATGTGAATACCAGCAATTTCGATAACGTTTGGGTTCATTGGTCGGGGGAAAAAACTGAAATGTGTGTTGTAAAATATTAACGAAGGAGGCGTCGAGTCTTCATCGTAAAAGCTCAACTCTGAGGAATATTTACTGAAGTATTTTTGTAATCTCGAAGGGATACTGACGGTGCTGATGAAATAAACGATACAGGTTTTCCAGACATTAATTAATCGCTCCCAAAAACTATCGGATTGCCACGAAGGAGCATATTCTGAAGGAATAAACGAAGGATTATTCGGATTACCAACCGACTGGTCGGCTATCAACCAAGAACGTTGCGACGCAGTTCCAATCACTGGGATTTTAAGTTTTTGGGCTAATGGCAGAAAACATTTGTACATTTTGAATATTTCTAGAATGATCACGTCGTATGTTTTTTTGTTATTCGAGTTGAATAATTCCTGAAAACATAAAATTGCGTTAATTAGGTACAACAGTTAGAATAATTTTGATCTCGTATTGAAATGCTCAACTACCTACTTGAATTTCTTTCAAATTCATAAACTTATAACAATATTCTTCTTCGACCGAAGATATAAATTCAATCAAATCGTAGGTGCTGATTTCGTTCAACTCTTGCAGAGCTGTACGACCAACATATATGAAGGAATCTTTGGACATGTCGATGACTGTGTAGTTTTTTGGCGGGTTAGGATTCGGAAAAGGACTTACAACGGTGACCTCATGACCTACCGAGATTAAACTGTTCACAATGGCGTCGTTATAAATGAAATGGCTCTTGCATGGCATTGGAAATATGCCCAAAATTTTCGCTCCATTTACAGTTACAAACGACCAGCACAGCAAGAATAAAATCTATTATAAAATTATACTTTGAATTTAGTCAGTATATCCACATTTGAATAAGATAAGGTTGTTACTTGACGAAGAAAAAAATAAAAAGCAAGTTTAAAAATTATTCTTGTACGAAATAAGGAAAATTGGAGTAAGTAGAATTAGCCTTCGACGATCGCATGCAAACACTTTAAAAATGGATTGTTATAAAAAATGAAGAATTGATACGCGTAGGCTACTTACTGGCGAATTTCTCATTGTTTTCTAAATTTGATAACGGGTACTGCAGGTTAGGTAAATACTACAGTCGCGTTATAGTCATTTAAAATAGGTATTGATACTTATGAAATTATCATAAATGTTTAGTTTAATTCAACATTCATTCACACTATGACGTTCGTCACCACGTCCATGTTGCACAGTTGAATTAGTAGTACTGAAGTGATAAAAAATGATTCGACGAAGCGTTAAGTACCTATTCTGAACTTTTCGTTTAATTTTATCGCTCTTTGATTAAATATATAATTTAGTAGAGCACGTGAAAATAAATTTATCACAGTTAACGTATCGAAGAGCGTTTTTCACCAGTTATAAATAAGTGCCGCATTGTGCACTCATTAGGTATGCAAGAATGGGTATAGATAGGGAATACTTCGCATTGTACCTCAGATTAATAAACATAATAATAATTGACGATACCTTCATTACTTCTTTTTCCAGTTTTTCGGTACTAGTTGTTCCTAAATAAAAATTACGTTCAAATCATTTTTATTTTTAGATAATTTACGATTAAACACTGAATCTTTTTTTTCGCGCTCTCATTTCATTAGATAGGAACGTACAACCGATTTGGAAATGAACTCATCACGCGAACTAAGCACTGAAATAAAAAACTATTTCGCCATCATGCTCATGATAAATATAGGTATGTACATTCTGTTATGATGAACTATACTAAACTCACTTGATAACGAAAAAATTTCAACTTGCGATGAAAAAGTGACAGTTGAAAAGGGTAACTCATTCTGACGTATTTGAACAACTTTGGAAACTCAAAATTATTATTGAATAAGCCAAACGATGATGCATAATATCATTTTATTGTTAGCTTGTTTTAATAACAAAAATTAATAGAGGCTCACTTCAACTGATATTTTAATGATTGGATCATAAATTTTTTAAAATGCAACTTTGATTTGAGCTAAACTGAAGTACTAGACTGAACTGACAGCCATTTAAAAATCATGTAATCAAGCGCATCGATTTTTTTCTCAAGTCGAACGAGAATATTTCAAATTATGTTACCTAATTACCTATGTAGATGTACGCAACTTGTGAATTAGGGTGGTTCAATTTTTAGTGGACTACTTTTTTTCGAAGAAAGTGAAAAATTAAAAAATTGTTGTAGAAGTCGAAAATATTTTTTTGCAAATAGCAGTTGAAATATGAGGTTGGATTCAATTCAAGATTTTAAAAATTTTTTTACCATAATTTTTTTTCTTATTGTTGTCGTTCTTGTTGGTCGAATAAGATTGATTTCACATAAGTACAAGTCATTTCATTGAAAATTTTGAAAAGATATAAATTTCCAAAATTTCTAGTAAATTTCTGGAAATTTGCCAGAAAGTTTCCACGAGTCAGAATTTCAGGAAACTTTAGATATATCCCTACTTAAGAATGCAAGTTAAGATTTATTGAGTGCAGCTTATTGGTAAATGGGGCATTGTACTGATAGCATTGTTATGATCATGGCCACAGCCAATGGTCATACATCTACTTGATATGCAATTGAACCATGAGTTTTGTACAGGTGAAGTGAGATAACCTAAAATAACATCGCAATTTTTCGAATTGTATTTCAAAGCTTTTTATTTTTAGGTTGATCAAATACATTTGAAAATCGAATATGGGTAAGATATGGGAATAAAACTTTGCAAGCACAATTAATGAGGTGCAACAGAAGGACTAGAATTAAAATTACAATAAATGCAATATCCAGCATTAAAAACTGGTACCATGACAACTGGGTGGCTGGGCTTTTCAAATGAATCGCGCCATTGTGTCTGATAACGTAATTGGTCCAGTAAACTATACTTTGTTGTGGTGACAATGGGCGATCCTTAAACTCCTTTGATAACTTTTGCATATTATTGAAATATCTAAAAAATTGAAGGAGAAAATTTAACTTCATTAGAGCGAAAAAAGATGTTTGATAGTAAGTGTGTGCTTATGGTACACCTACTCAGTATCGTTGATAATCTTATTAAGCGCATTAAGTACATTTTCTTTTGTAATGTCATAAATGTCCAGCTCAACTGCAACTCCAAGACTTTTTAATAAATCAGCGTTATCTGGTTGATCACAAAATAATGGACAGGCAACCACTGGAGTGGCAGTATATACGGCTTCATTCATGCCTCCTAAACCGCAATGGCTTATGAATGCTACTACATTTTTATGCTCTGGAAAAATATCATTAAGGAGTAAAGTGTGATTTTTTTTTTTTTTTTTTAAATAATAATAGTAACAGAAGTCCTTAGCATAGCTCTATCTGTGTGAAAAATATGTATCTACCTACCCAAGATATCTCGTTGCGGCAACCAATCCAGAGTCATTACGTTGCTGGATAGATTTTCCATTTTTTCTTCAAATTTCCAAATGACTCGTTGTGGTATTTCAGCAAAAGCTTCTCTGAAAGATCTCTGTGTATCGGCGGTGAGAGTGCTTCCTTTTACAACAGAGCCTAAGCTGAATAAAATCACTCCATGGTCTGCCTCGTCAATGAATTTTAGAATATTCTAAAGAAAATCAAGTGGGTAGGTATAGGTATTACTTTACTAGTAGTCTGTTTGACCATTTGATGATGACTGGTTTCATCAATCACAAGTGGGTAGGCACATACCTTTGGTAAGGGCTTGGCTGTTTTCATATGCACTCCACCGATTTCAATAGCGTTGGGATTCATTGGTCTGGGTAACAAGGACGCATGGTTATTATAGAAAATTATATCAGGTACCATATCCAAATATTTCCCCAAAGATTTCAGCTGATCAGCATTTCTTTCATGAAATTCTCGCATCAGTTTAGGTGAAACAAAATTCTCGAACCACAATATAGCAAGATTATTCCATAAATTGATTACTCTTCCCAAAATATGATCCAGTTTCCATTTCTGAGTAACCAATTCAAAAGGAATGTAAGCTGGATGATTTGGATTGTAAATAGCATGATCAGCAAATATCCAAGTTCTCAAGGTCACTGTTCCAATGACTGGTACATTCATTTTTTCAGCCACTGGCAAAAAGCATTTGTAGAAAAATAAAACTTCGACGAAGACTACATCGTATAATTTCTCGTCACTGTTCAATATTTTCTGCAAAGATGAACAACTTGGTTACCTACCAACTTGATTTTAAAATTGAAACAATCAATAATCTTATGACACATAGTACCTGAATTTCTGGCAGGTTCAAAATTTTCGTGCAGTATGGTAATTCTATTTCTAAGGACATATTTAAAAATTTGAATACATTTTGTGAAATGAATTCATCAAAGGCTGTTTGCCCAACAAACATCAGCTCTTTTTCTGAGACGTCAATAATTGAAGAGTAATTTTCTGCGGAAGCTTGTTGAGGAAATGAAGTGATAACCGTGACTTCGTTTCCTGCATCGATTAAACTTTTCATAATAGCATTATTGCAGGTGAAATGACTTTTAGCAGGCAATGGGAATATTCCTAATATTTTAGCTCCGTCAGTAACATGCAAGCATAATGACAAAACATGAAATATCTGAAAAAAAATTGAAGGTGAATAATTATGATAAATTAACCAATAGGTGTACCCACATAGATCTATATAAGCAAAGGTATAAATAAAAAAATCTACTTACATAAAAAGGAGCCAACTCCATCTTTAGTTCTACACACTGGTTTTATTTTTCAGCAAAAATTTTTTACACACTCACTCACGTGCAGCTACGAACATTCAAAATGCAATAATGATTGGCATTTTTGTTCACACAGAAGAAGAATGGGAAATTCAGATAGCGTGCAATTCCGTTACAGTCTTTGAAAATCTTAATTACACAATTTGACTTAAAAAAAACGAGATGTTTTTGTTTACAAAATTGGTTCCCACCATTTACCTGTTTATCTATATTATTTTTGAATAAAACTATGTTTGTGATAATAAGCACTTTAACACTTTTGTATGTAGGNACTTAGAAGTTATGGAACACTTTTTTTAATCTTTAATATAAAACGGCAAAAAAAGTGTTCAAAATTTAGACCAAAATATATCAAAACGATATTGCAGATCGCAAAAAAATCACAACATCGATTGACAATTCATAGCTAAATACTGAATCAGTTCAATTGACTCCGAATTGTCTTCAGGTGAGGAGCTCCGGTGTTTTAAAACAAACTCAAATTAATAAACAACACTGCTTTGTTGTGGTGTCATAGGTCGACTTTTGTGATATCTCAATACCTATAAAAGAGAGCAAGTAGGTATGCATTATCAGGTTTAGAAAAATTGCGTGGCTTTATGAAATAAAAATATTGCACCTTCGTTTATAACTGTATTACGTTACAGATGAAATTATTGTAAAGTAAAAATTATCATCTTAGATAAAATATATGTTTAAGAAATACTGCGAAAATTTTACATTATGGCATAATTTTGACTACCCGTCCCCTATGGACAAAAAATTTGATTAATAAATACTAGTGCAGAGATTTTGATTAATGGTTTTAATTATTTACATGTAATCAAGTCGACATTAAAAAATTAATAGATAGGTGCTTAGGAGCTCACACACTCAGAATTTTTTCATTTTGTCGCGTCGCGTTGTTTCTTTTTTCAAATACCTAACTACAATGAAAATTTTCTTAAATTTACTAACACTCTAATGGAAGAATACTTTCTTCAGGTAATTCCGTTGATGATTCAATTTTTCTATGCTTAATTCTTATCATAAACACGTCTAAGTTAGGATGCTCAGAAACAGAGGAGTAACCTGGGACAAAACTTACATTGTTTACTCAAACCTTCATTATACCACAATGGGATACACTAGCGATTCCAGAAAAAACCCACTGTGTAGTATATTTCTTAACGTCTATATTCTTTGACTTCGAAAACAGAACCTTAATTTTAAGTGAATTTTCGATGTTAAATTTTGTAAATTCAAAACTAGCCCAACTTACACATCAATTTTTTCGCAACTTTTTTTGGAGAGTAACTTGGGACACAGATTTTGGCAACGCGAAAGGAGATGGTGAAAAAAAATACAGTTGTTTTAGTAAATGATGTTCTAGTCGAGGCCCGCCTTTTAAAATTTGTTGGAGCAATTTAACTCGATTATTCCTCATTCTATATGTTTGTGAAGGTCAAAACTGTCCCATGTTACACGACTTTACAGTATATACCTAGGTATCTTCGAAGACACAATTGGAGATTAAAGTTGTTAAAACCTGTAACTAAGTAATTTGAAAATTGAAATTGAGTAGGTAAAAATTTGGTATTAGGCACATAGGTACGTACAAGAGGAAAAAATCATATGATATGCAAACATTTGACGATCAAGCGTTTGCGCTTCAATTTCGCAAAATCGGTACAGTCTGTCTCAGTTGAAAATTCGCGGACAGATTTAACTTCAAACGGTCAGTAGGTATTGTTTCTACCAATGAGGCGTCCACAAACAGAAAAATTCGGGTGAAAAATGAGAAATATCTAGGTATTGATTTTTTTTATTGAATTTTTTTTGTTCAAAACCTTCATAGATTTTTTTAAAACCTTGAAAGCAAAATTATAAACAAAAAATTTAACATAGAATAAACAAAATATGTGATTATAATCACACATAACAAAATACATATCATAACGTCGATTAATAAATATTGCAACCAGTTCAATTCACTGGAAATAAGTTTCAAGTGGGGTGCTCCATTATGTCTTATGACATATTCTGTCCAGTACACAACACTTTGTTGTGGGGTAATTGGTCGATCTTTGAATGCGAATGACAGCCGCTGCATGCTTTCCCTGTATCTATTCCAGCAAATGATCAGCCCTTGCTTAAATTTTCATCAGTTATAACCAATGAAATCAAGAAGTGTTATTATACTCGTACCTGGTGTTATTGATAATCGAATCCACAGCCTGGGAAAAAATTTTTTTTGTCAAAAATTCTAAATCCAAATTAATTGCCACCCCTGAACGTTCTAAATACATTGCATTGGAAGGTTGATCAAACATCAAGGGCAAGGCAATAATTGGCGTGGCGGTGTGTATAGCTTCGTGTACCCCTCCTTGTCCACAATGGCTAATGAACGCAATAACATTTTCCTGTTCTGCAAAATAAAGTATACAAAATTCGGTAAAATACCTAGATATGTAGGTGTATATCACATAGTACATACCTAAGTTAATATCTATTAACAAAAAAATAACCTAGGATATCCCTTTGTGGTACCCATTCCAATAACATTACATTTTCTGGCACGTTCTCCAGCGGAGTCTCGTATTTCATTATCACTCGCTGTGGTAAATGAGCAAATACATCGAGAAATATCTCTCTTATAATGTCTGACGGTAAAGTGGATGTTTTGACTAGGGAACCAAAAGTGAACAAAATCACTCCTTTGGGAGAATTTTCTATGAATTCTTTAATATTCTGGAAAAGCAACTCGTTCTTTACATATCTCCATGCAAGTAACTCAATTTGATTGTTATTGATTTAGAAAGTTACATATTTTAGATACCTCCAAGTATTCACGAAAATTATATTTACTTTAGGTAGAGGTTTCGCAGGTTTAATATGAATACCACCAACTTCGATAATATTTGGATTTACGGGCCTGCTCACGTAGGAAGAATGAGTATTGTAGAAAGTCACAGATGGTTCCAAACTGATGTAGTCCGAGTAGGGCATCACTTGTTGAAAATGTTCCCGATGAAACTGCTTCAAAAAAGGAATAGAAACGAAATACCAAAAACCATAAACCATAATGTGATCAAAAGTGTTCCGCAATCGATGGTAGAAATTGTTTTGATCGAAAGCTATGCTTATTTCGTAAGGATCATATGCGGGATTGCGAGGGTTACTAGAAGCACGATCAGCCAAAATCAACGATTTAAACGTCACCGTTCCAATCACCGGAATTTTCATTTTATGCGCCATCGGTAGCATGCATTTGTAAAGGTAAAAAATTTCTACGAAAATCGCATCGAATAATTTTTCATTCGAGTTCATCATTTCCTGTAAAGTAGATCAATACATATATTTGCATAAGAACTCGATCAAATTATCATGAAGATAGGTAGAATCCTGTAAACTGACTTGTATCTCTGTTCGTCGCCAAAGTTTCCCACAAAGGGGTACTTCGTCACCAAAACCCTTTGGTAAAATTGAAAGAGAACTGAATTTACTGAATTCGTTGTATGTCGTGTTGGCGACTTGGATGTCAAATTCATTGGACGTATCGATAATGGTGAAATTTTCGCCAGCAATATCGTCCGGGAATGAAGTAATTACTGTAATCTCGTGTCCGGCACTCGAAAGGCTTTTCAAAATGGCGCTGTTGAAGATAAAATGGCTTTTGGCAGGGTAGGCAAATAAGCCCAAAATTTTAGCTCCATCAATAGGTAGGTTTAAACTCGACACGATTAGAACTATTAAATAAATTCTCTGAAAAATGTCACGCGTTACAGTACAGCAACATTAAATTATCGCGTTGAACCAACAAAATCATAATCACTTACTCGAGCATCGAATAATTTTCTCATTTTGACGATTTGTTCAAAGAATAATTGAAAATTGAGATTTTCACAAGGCGGTGGCGAAACGTAGGTAAACTAGAATATACTAGTAATTCAACGTTCACAATGAGATTCCTGTACCTGTTCAGCTGTTTAGATAGGTAGGTATGCCGCATGTTTATTTATAATAAAGCGAAGAGAATAATACTCATCAGACATTGCGTTTTTATCGCAAGTACCTAGTAGTAGAATAAACAGTCGTTTATTTTTCTTCTAATCAAGTTGAATTTATCTATCTGATAATTTAAAAACAGTTACCAACAAAATATTGAGGTTTAATTTTACTGGATGCTATACGGAGTTACTACCTATGCATAGGCGCTTAATAATAATATACAACGAATACTTTTCTTTCTTTCGAGTCATCCAATAGTTCGAATTTCCAATAAATGATTAAAACTCGTCTGCAAAAAAAAAGTTCATAGAAAGTTAATTCTACTAACGATTAATTGAATAGAAAAAAAAGTATGCATCGGCCGGGAATCGAACCCGGGTCGCCCGCGTGGCAGGCGAGCATTCTACCACTGAACCACCGATGCTTAATACATTTTCCTCCTGAAAGTAAATTCAACTAAATAAAACTAATTACTCAGATGCATCGCTTTATACTAAATTCAATTGCATGAATCGAATGTTATAAGATACATATTTACAAATCAAATGCACCTTCGTACAGTCGTCCTGCTTCTACGAAACAAGATATTCAAATTTTTAATGCGCACACTCACACCAAATTACGTTAGAACTTGATTTGACTCGAACCTCTTGAATATTTCGATTTAGCGTAATGTGCACGTTTTGATGTTCCACGTTTTGAGCTAGTGCCTTAGGGGAAAAATGAAAAAAAATCTAATTTTCGCAAAGATTAAACATCCGATTGATGAAATGAAACTGACGAAATTGAAAAAAAATCCTCCCCGGCGGGGAATCGAACCCCGGTCTCCCGCGTGACAGGCGGGGATACTTACCACTATACTACCGAGGACTTCGAATAAATGGATGATTTTTTAAATATTGTAATGTTACGAAACTGGATGTTATGTAATTGTGGATCCTCTGTTTGTTGTGCTAATGTACGATTGATGAGTAATTCAATTAACAATTCAAAATCAAATTCAAAACCTTAAATACCGCACTAGTTCACTCCAATATTTATTCGACACAACAACAAGCAAGTTTCAGCAAATTCATAAAATTAACACGTTCGAAAAAAATTAAATCGTCTGGTGGTACTAAACAAAAATGCAATAAATCTACCAGACCAGGAATGAGAGGCAATCATTTTTACAAAAATATGGGATTAAAATATCTACATTAATCAATAAAAAATCACAGAAAGTTTCTATTTGATGGAAGAACATTCAAACGTCAGAAAAAAATTTAAGTACCTAAATTTTATTTCTCTAGTGAGTGGTTAAGCGCCGTATCGCAGACTAACTATAACAGAAAAAAAATCATAATTCAAGTATAATTCACAGTAAATCTGCGCCTTTAATCTTTGAACCAATTTTCTGCAACACACATAATCTAATGAAATTGTCTGCATCTTTTCATCGGGTACCCTCTCGATTACATTCGTAGTGAAATTCATTAATTTTTCTTCATACTTGAAAAATTGGTCTTTAAGTTGAAGCTAAATACATCAATTACAACATTCATACGATGGAAATCGGCGTTATTACAAAACTTCTGAAAAAAAGAATGCAAAAAAATTGGAAAATTTTTATGGTAGATACTTATCAATAAAAAAAAAGATGCAAAACTTACATGCAAGGTAATCTTTTGCTCAAACTGGGTGGAAATTTAAGTGCATACGTAAATAGAAAAAATACGATTGATGAATTCATTCCGACACAGTAATCGTGCTTCACCTCACACCTACAAAAAAAAAAAAAAGGCATTGGAATATCTATGACAGTACTCACAGTAGGCATTCTAAATTAATTTCACGATAGAAATTAAAATTATACATGAATATGAATAGTTCTGCGCAATTATATTTATATGCAGATGCATTTATGAGATGACTCATAAACGACCAAAAAATTGAAAATGTCAAAATTAGTACCGAAATTCCAGGTGATTCTGCATATTCGGGTAAGCGCAGCTTTCACATCAAGTGCTTACATACATGATTTGTCATCATAAAGTCTGCAAGTTTTTTCCCACTAAAATATGTTTAATGAAACATCTTTCGTAATCTTTTGATTTACACTGCGTTCAAAACTGAAGGTTGTAAGCGTCAAAATTACTCACTTCACTGTTTCGTAAGTTAGCACTGTACACCTACAGCAGAAAAATTTACAAATGAATAATTGGTTCATCTACTTCTTTCGTGAGCTCTTTGAATCATTTTTCTTATTGTGTTGATGTTGACACGGTTTTCCTTCATTTACATCAATTAGATCATGGAATACTTGCACGTTGTAAGGGATATTTACTTTTTTCAAAGCCTACAGCAGTAGAGCACAAAACACGGAACGAATCGTATTAATACCTACATATCATCCGCTATAGACCGTAATAATAATTCACTTAGGAAAAAAATAATTAAGGTACGTTGCACCTGAGGGTTGTATTGTATATGTATGCACCTACTTTTCGGCAAATTTCCTCGAGATATTTCGAAAATTTTTCCTCGTCCATACTTGAAACAAACCAGTATTCATCCTTTTGATTTGAAATTAATAAAGAAGTACAAACACATGAACATAAAGAATTTTTTCCGAAAATACCGAAAAAATGAAGGAATATTTGGAATGCTTCTTTCGAACCTTTTATCATGAAAAATATAATGTTATCATTTATCACTCATCGTCAACTTTTTTTTTTTTGGCCGGGCCGGAACGGGAAAGTATAAAAGTAGGGATAGTTTAATTACAAATTCTTTTAAAAGATAGCGCTGACAAATCGAAGTCGGCTAGAAATTCATTCCACTACGCAGACAAACAAAAATATTTACTTATGCGAGCAAGTTGATTGACAGTTCGATATTTTTTTTCAGTTATGGTTTTTGATTGTAATGTAATTGTTGATAACTAACGGAAGATTTATTAATCTGTAATAATTAGAATTACTTTTAGTTTTGTATTCAATCCTTCTGTCTATTTGCTAATTGGCAAAAACATCATCAATTCACCATGGGTCGTGTAATGATCAAAGGCGGTGTTTGGCGGAACACCGAAGTAAGAATAATACTCAGTATATTCTCAATAAATATTCGCTCGAATATTTGTTTCGTTTTACACCTACATTTGAAAGTAAAATATTAATCATAATCAGTTTAATTTATTTGCGCGGATTTCTTATTTCAGGATGAAATCCTCAAAGCCGCCGTGATGAAATATGGTAAAAATCAGTGGTCTCGAATTGCGTCACTTTTGCATAGAAAATCTGCTAAACAGTGCAAAGCTCGTTGGTTCGAATGGCTGGACCCTAGCATTAAAAAAACCGAATGGAGCCGCGAAGAAGATGAAAAATTGCTTCATATGGCTAAACTTATGCCCACTCAGTGGCGTACAATTTCTCAAATTATCGGACGGACGGCAGCGCAATGTTTGGAACGTTACGAAACGCTTTTGTACGTATCTATTATTAACACCGAAGAAATGATTAATTTATATCTCACACCAAATATTTTCTTCAGGGATTTAGCTCAGAAGAAAGAAGAAGGAGAGACCGGTGATGATCTTAGAAAGTTGAAGCCTGGAGAGATTGATCCCAATCCGGAAACCAAACCGGCGCGACCTGATCCGAAAGATATGGACGAAGATGGTACGCTTTTGTTGAATTTTTTTCTTCTCAAATATGTATGTACGTTTTTAATTTCATTAATCACTATTGTTCGAATGTGACTTTACAGAATTGGAAATGTTATCTGAAGCTAGAGCTCGTTTAGCTAATACTCAAGGTAAAAAAGCAAAAAGAAAGGCTCGCGAGAAGCAGTTGGAGGAAGCTAGACGATTAGCAGCTTTACAAGTACAATTTTTTTGAAAATTCTCTTCATAAAGTAAATATTCACTTGAAGTACCAACAAACTTTTTTTTTTAGAAACGACGAGAATTACGAGCCGCTGGTATTCATACGTATAATCGAAATAGAAGAAAGCGTGGGATTGATTACAACGCTGAAATTCCCTTCGAGAAGAAACCTGCGCCGGGTTTTTATGACACTTCTGAAGAAGTAGTAGATCCTTTTGCTCCCAATTTTAAACGTCTACGTCAACAGAATTTAGATGGCGAGATGCGAGTGGAAAAAGAAGAAGTAAGTATAATTTGTTTTAATCACTCTTCTGAGGAAAGATTTGATTTTCCATTCTTATTTTCATTTTTAGCGAGAAAGGCAGAAAGATCGTCAAAGAATGAAAGAGAAGAAAGAAAACGATATGCCTTCCACTATGCTGAATCAAGAAGCACCAAGAAAATTTAGTAAACTTGTTTTGCCTGAACCTCAGATGAGCACTCAAGTTCGTATTTACATTCATCACTTCGATAAATTATCACTTTACGAATAAACTGATTGAGTATCGCTTTCAGGAAGTGCATCAAGCATTCCAACCTCAAAAACCTCCTGAAATTGTAGAAGAAGTAATGGAAGTCGATCAGGCGGAAATTGATCAGAAAGCTAGAGAGGAAGAAGCTCGTAAAAGTATGTCTTCATCATAAATTATTTTTAGCATCTACAGTTAATTCTAAATCTATTTCCTATATTAGAGGAACTTGAATTTAAAAGACGATCTCAAGTAATTCAACGCAGTTTACCACGTCCCATTGATGTTACCGTGCCATTACGAAAAAATGATCCAAATCTTACAGACTTGCAAAAAGTATTTGATCCATTTTTATAAAGAAATATTTTTGTTCTGAACTTTCAAAATTATGAAATACTTCTTCAGGCCGAAGAATTAATAAAAGAAGAAATGATAAAAATGTTGCACTATGACGCTATTCATAGTCCAATGGATAACGACAACATAACACTGAATGATCATACCAGTTATCTAGAAAAACATCCTTACGATCGTTTCTCCGATGAAGAAATAGAAAATGTAAATCTCATAATTGCAATCGCACCTCAGAAAATTTAGCCAATAATTAAGCTATTGTAATTTTCCTGTATTTTTTTAGACGAAAGAATTATTGAAAAAAGAAATGGAAGTAGTGAAACACGGTATGGGTCACGGTGAACTACCACTGGATGCTTATTCTCAAGTGTGGGATGAGTGTTTATCCCAGGTGACCGTCTATAAGAAATTAATATGAATTTCAATTCCGTTGATTGTATTATTAATGTGTTGGTTTTATTTGATAGATTTTATACATCCCTAGTCAAGGAAGATACACTAGAGCTAACTTAGTGCCTAAAAACGAACGAATAAAGTCTCTAGAAAAACAACTCGAAATGAATAGAAATCTAATGAGCAAAGAAGCGAAACGAGCAGCCAAGTTAGAACGTAAATTAAAAGTACTGTTGGGTGGATATATGGTAAATATTGACATTTTTGAAAAAAGAAAAAGCCAAGTGATCGTACTTAAAGCGCTCATCCCTAACTATTTCAGTCAAAGGTAAACGCATTGACGAAACAATTTAACGAAATTCAAGACCAAATTGAAAAAGCGCAAATAGAATTGTCAACTTTTAAACATTTACAAAAACAAGAAGAAATAGCTGCTTTAAGAAGACTTCAGGTTCTTTCTTTTCATTTCTTTGAATTAAACAGAATTTGAGTTGACTAACTCGATGAAATTTTCAGGCTATGGATGAACTAGTTAAGAAAGAAATGGATAGAGAATCGGAATTACAAAAAAAATATTCAGAATTACGTCAAGAACTTCAAGATTTGGAAGTTTAATACCTTTAGTTTTTCTGCTATCGTTGTATCGTGGTTATTTTTCTTTTCCGCCGAGAGCGTCTTTTTGCCATAATCTAGACTCAAAAACAAAAAATAATAACAAATACTGAATAACTTTTATTAGAAACGATGTATATAAATTAAATAATAAGTTATAATGGTGCGTTAGTTTTTTTCATGATTTTTTTTTGAATTTTATTTCTTTTAAAATAACTAAATATGAAGATTTCAGTCGAAGAAAAGTTACAATTTAAATAAAAATATGAAAAAATAATAAATTTATATATTTTTATTCTACACAATGTAGCTTACACAAAAGAAGTACTTTTGAAAATTTTTACACTACCGATTAAATTTAAAACACAAAATAATTACAAGAAAAATAAGGGAAAAGTAATCGTGTAAAATTCGTGTATGGAGAGTAGGCCGTAAAAAAATCTACGATTTTTGTTTATAATCTTCGACATCGAACGAATGAAAAACAATAAATTATGAACATCTCACACGACAGAATCTCACACAAATTCCAGGGTTACGTAAACTTCGTACAACGTAGTCTGAACGGGAACTAGACTCTTACTACAAACTCGACCGCTGGAATGTTTCATGGCGTCTAAGGTTAACAAATAAACTTCCCTACTAACAAAATATTTCATTGAATGAAAACAAAACATCGACGATCAAAACAATCTTCGAAGGTATTGATTAAAAGACTAGAATATCAGTATAAAATATTTAAAAAGCCCTCTTCCGTACAAAAATTCATGCCTGGGCTCGATTATAACAAAAAGTACCAAAATGAAACTACGTAAAATGAAAAAAAGATACCGAACAGGGGCGAAACTAAAATAATATAAAAAGCGATAAAAGCGTATAACAGGATCATGCAGCACCGGCTGTTCGTTCTGAGCAATTTTGACGGCAAAAAACTACAATTCGAATATCTTCAATGTACTGTTGTAGTGGTCTCCTGTTCGGCCCAACCTTCGCTATCGTATTCTGAATCATCCGAGCCGGAATCAGAATCTGATATTTCAACGGCAACTCGTCGAGCTAAAATGGACGCTACGTCATGTAACGTGTTAACTCTGTCGCTATCTTTTTGCTCGATTTTCTCCACTTTACGTAATTTAATACCTGTGAAGAAAAAAGTTGGAAATTAAGGTCTAGTGAAAAAAATCATAAGTTTATACTTGATTAGTAACTAACCGTCTCTTATTGCTTTTAACAAATCGCTTCTAGGGTCATATTGTGGTCCGTTACCAATTAACATAGCTTTATTTGGTTTGGCCGCGTTTACGTTGGCGTTATAGATTATATTATTCTCAGCGTTCATCATTTGCTTTGGGGACGCCACTTTGTTAGATGGTGGAGATGTTGTTGAAACAATCTGCAAAAAATTCATTCCATAACGTATTGACCAGAATCGACAAAAAAGTATACATTTTCGTTGACGCAATAACCTTCGAGTTGAAAAAGATAGATGAAAAATTAGAAAATTTGCACAAAGGGAGGTAACAGTTAGTAACTCCGTTATCAGCCACGATAAGCTACCAATAAAATTGAAGATATCACTGCCGTTTATATGTATAATTAGTTTCTAGTAATTGCGCCGATAACAAAATCTCGAGGGAAAAAAGCGTAAATTTCGAGCTTACCGGTTTAATCGGTGATTTTCCTACATCACCGTTCGTCAAAACTGGAGATAAACCGTTGGATGCATGTGGCAAAGGAGGTGGTGGCGGCGGCGGTGGTGGAATGCTATTTGATGGCGGCGACTGTGACATGATTGGAGGCGGAGGTGGCAAATCAACCGGAGGAGTTGCCGACACAGCAGTTTCAACAGGTGGCGGCGGAGGTGGCGGTAATGTTTCGCGACCGCTGCTCATGCTCCTACCTCGAGTTGGCGTATTGGCCGATGGTGTGCTGAAAAATATTTCAAAATTACTATAAAATCAATAATCTGTACCCGAATGATTTTGACTAGTTCCATTTTGATAACATACCTAGAACTAGAATTCGTAGCGCTCGGTGGAGCTGGAGGAGGTTGCGATGGTCTAACTTTATTTCCACGCGTTGGGGTACCAGATGGGCTAAGCGCGTCGTTATTGAGCATCGATGTAGGTGATATCATTCCTCCAGTAGCAATGTGACCATTCGTGGCCGAAGGAGATATAACTTGTTGCGTTTGAGTTATCATGTATTGCTGATGGTAATGCGATGTTTCGTCGTAATATGTCATTCCTGTACCGTATTGACTTCTGGAAAGTTTCAACAAGAGAGTAAAATAATTTTCAAAGACAAGAAAACAGCGTTTTTTCTACGCAAACAAAAATCAACCTTTGATAAATAGTGGGGCTGTATCGTTGTGCTGAAGTGGGACTGTAAATGACACCTTTGTTGCCGTCTACCGCGTGTTGTGAGTAGTTTCGCGAAATTTCTATGCTACTAGGTCTAGAAGGCCGCTGATCAGTCGACAAAGAACCAATAGCGGAGTCATCTTCGTATTCGTAATGCTGTAAATATTCATACGCAAAAAACCATGAAAATAGAAAGTTATTCAATAGATCGTACCATTATATAATGGAATATTAAATTACCGGTTGAACAGACGAAGGCGCGTAGACTGTTTCGGAATTTGGCATTATGTATTCGCCGTGTTTAACTGCATTTTGTTTTTGGCGTTCTCTCGTATTATGCGGCTGGCGTACCCGTTTTTTATGACGACCGCCGCTATTATCAGCAGACCTTGGTTTATGAGGCTAAACAAACAATCGTCTGTAATCTATAAAATCAAAAAACATGAAAAAGTTTGCGTAAAAATTACAACCTTCTTTCCTTTATCGATCATCATTCTTTCCGTATCTTTCAGCATTTCTTGACTCCATAGTTGGAAGAAATAATCCGGATCGGTGTAGAATTTCATACCATCTTTATCATCCTCTCTGTGCGATGAAGTACGCAATGTTAAATAAAAGTCATGATTAAAACAATTCGAACGAACGTACTCATACGAACCTATACGGATTCAGTTTATTTAACGGCGGTGGCTTATCACATTGATTGTACGTTTCCAGCATCGCTGTTGGCATTGTATCTCGAGAAACGACTTGTTGATCAAATTTACCTGAACTTTTGTACGCTTTTCGCATTTGAATTTCTTGTAGCGAAACTAAAAAAAATACATACCATATATGAATTAAAAAATCATACCAATTCGCATTTCTATTCTTCCACAGCATTTTGCAATAAATAAACAATTGAAGAGTTACGTAACGTTAGAGTTAAATAAAACGTTCGTAAACAATACATACCTTCTTCTACAGTACTATCCAACTGAGTAGTTTTAACAGCTAATTTATCGAGACGAGCCTGTAGAGAATTGGCTCGAGTAGCCAGCATGTGTGCCTCACGAGCCAATTCTCCAAATAAGTCTTCAGCATGACGACTGAGACTTGATAACTGTCGAATTGTATTTGCTAAAGTGCCATTGGTAACAGTTTCTAATTCACTAGGTAATGATATTTCACTCGAATCTGGAACAGTCCCTCTCGATATATGGATAGGTTCGACGACTCTTTTTGGAAGTGGCATTGTCGTTGTTTAATATTACCCCTGAAAATTTCTAACAATTTATAACTTTCAAGCATCATTTTTATAACCAAGGAAAAAAATTTTGCACATGAATAAAGTGGTAACATACTGAGTTATAAAACTTCGTCGAACGGTTTGCTTGCCATCTAAGTACGTGGAGATAAGATTACTACAGAGTTACCCTAACAATTTAATGTAGCTGATTAATAATTTCTGCAGGAAGCCCTTGATATGGTGCACTATACTCGGATCCGCAACCATTAAACGAATGATTACCAACTCAAATATTATCAATAACACAACACGTATACGAGAAATTTAACACAGCAGTAATAAATTACGCGATCACCTGAACTTGAAAAATGTTTTCATGAGAAATACTTGCAAAAATCGATGAATTATAGTTGAACCGACGACTTTTTCAAGTCATGAATACACGAATTAAAGTTGGAATCACGACTCCCCATTGTTGATGATAAAAGTTGACTTCAATAAAAATTACACATTCCCATCATTAATTACGTACATCTAACGTTACTCTCATTTTTTTTTAACACGCCTGTGTTCTCATACTCATTCAATAACAAGATACAAGAACGAAACAATTTATCTCATTACAATACGATACAACCAGAAAACATTTTGCTTCTATGCAGTGCTAAGCGTAGCGCTAGCTGAAATTCTGTCTTGTGATTGGTTGATTTTGAAAAAGGAGTTGATTCTTGCATCTTGCCACATTGAATTAAATCAATAACACGCCGCTGTCGGTTTTTGTCGGTGTATTTATTCGGAAATTCGGAATGAAACGGGTAATGAGAAAATACTTCTAATCCTAAATGCGAATTGCAATGCGCGGAATGCGCGGAATTTTGAAGGGATAGGTAGTTGTTTGCTAAATCTTCATCTCTCAAGGTTTGGGTTTTGCAAGATAGAAAGTTATACTTTTGTGACTTACCTAAACCTATCCCGTCATCTCCTCTAGCACCTTTTAGATTTTAAGTCAACACCATCTTTTGTTATCGTTCCTTAGCTCCGTACATTCAGCATCCTATGCGTCACTCTTAGGGCTAAGAAAGGCAATCCATTCAAATAATGATAATTTTCATTTATGTTTTGAAGTACAGGTTGAAGGACCTTCGGTAGTACACCATAAGTATGGGAAATTTTCAAATCGGCAGTTACCTACGAACCAAAAAACGACTTCATCATACACGCAATGTAAAATGCGAATTGCGATTATGAATCATTGAGTCGAACAACAAACTGTTGCTTCTTCCTGAGTTTTTCCCCTACCACTTCACAAATACCAATCATAAGGTACATGATTGAAGAATGCCATGCTATTCATTTTTTCCCCCTCTACTATACCCCATCCACCATTACTTACTTTTACCTGCATACCTGCAGTTTTATTTATATTTAATGTTGCTACTCTTCGTATTTTTTTTTCGAATAAAAGTTACTAACATCCAAACTGAGAATGTTTCGCGAAATTGTGTAAAACAGTCTAAATTCTCTCAAACTCAATAACCAGGATCTGACGAAATTACGCAAAGAAAAAATGTCATTTGAGTATATGTAGATGTGTTACAGTTTCCCTGTAATAATTTTGCAGTATTTTTGATTTTAAAAGAGAAAGATTTAAAGATGTCGACTTTTAAACATATGCCTTTGTTTTTATTGTTAACATTATGTAAGTATTCATTTCAGGTTCTAAGCATGTCAAATTTAGCATAAGTAACACACGCTATATTTTGTGACCAACTTAATTGCATCACTTGAAATTACTTGCAGCTTGTATTACCCTGGCATTAGCATTCGTTAAAGGTGACAAATACGACGAAAGCTCGTTTTCCAAAACTAACAGTAATAAAGAAAAGTTCAACGCCGTCCCAAAAGAATCATCGAAAAAATGTAAACGAAAATTGCATTGAAAATCTTTCTTTCTCTCATTTCGTCTTCACTATTTTTTTAAATCATTATATTTCAGCGTCATTTCGATTATCAGCCGTTGGAATAATAATGTTGATTCTAACAGTCATCCTGAGTGGAATATTCATCTATTACTTTTTCCTATTTTACCCAATTTTATGCCGAAAGGAAAGAAATTATGATGTGGTGGAACATTCAAGAGACACTACTCCTACACCTTTACCAACGCCAAATCCAGAAAATGCGCTGTGAACTTTCGTAGGTACTTAAATTCCATTCATTTACATTTTACTACTAGCTTGCAAATGTTCTGGTTCCTATATTTTTAATGCTTTTATTTTTTTTGTGTGTATTTTCTTATTTCGTACTTCATGGTGTTTTGAGAGTTTTGTATTAATTCATTATTTTCATGAAATTTTCTCGGGAATTGTTGATCTTGATAAAATCTCAAGTACTTATAATTACTTATGAGATTTCAAACTTTTTATATTGTGCTCGATTTTAAATATACCTAGCATAGTTTGTAGTAAGACCGAAAATAATTATTTATTCATTAATTTATTTTGAATTTCAGTCTCTTTTTTTCAAGATTTTATAACCTTGTAACTTTTTACACTGAATAAATTATACTTACGGTTTTTAGAAACTTCGGTTTTTTTTTTTTTTTTACTGACTACAACTAACCTTGATCAAAAGTTAACCATTGTTTTTAACTCAATAATAAAACAAGTAATAAACATAAACAAAACTGAGGTGACGTAAGCACAATTTTCAAAAAAGTTATATAAAAATCAAATATATCAGAAATTTGAATTTGATAAAATCAGTAAGAAAAATTGTATTTTCAAACACTCCAAATTGTAGAGATCAAAAAAAGCAATTGAAAAAAGTAATAATAATTATATACAAACGTCGTACAGGAATTAATTGGGTACTTATAATTAACAACAAAATTTAATCATTTGTACATGTCTAAACTTTCAACGTTCCACAATGAATGTAAAAAATCTAGATACTTAATGATTGAAGGCGACAATACTAAAAAAAAATATCGGAAGTAATTAATTCAATAAAACTGAAAAATTAAGTACAATTTTAAATAAAAAGCAAAAACTTTATTAACTAGACACTAGAATACAAGACTACACGACACGTGTACATAAGACGAACTCAATTTTGAAAAATGCCATCAAAGTATAATACGTAAATAAGGCACTGACATTTAGTAAAATTTCACGAGTACCGATGTTAGATAATCAAACCATCATGAATATTGGAAAAAATAATGAATCCTCGGTTGCTAAGAAAAAGTATTCTACGAGTACATAGTGTATAATAATCATCTCAGATGAAGTTGAAAAAGTATTCATTCAAAAATAAACAGACAGAGAAAAATGAACCTTAGAAACATCCTACATTGTCTTACAGTTCGGTATGACCTTCATCTAAATTAACATCCGATAGATCAAGTTCTTCTTCTTGGGGTAATTCGCCGTCTTTACCATCCCACGGTTCCACTACATTAACTTTGGGTAATGAAGCACCTTTAACGGCAGCAGTCGTTCCACGTCCGAAAGATAAATCTCTGTAGGAGAAACATTGCATTGAAATGTAAAGATAAAACTTACAATTATATCAGCAAACGTGTCAAACGAACGAGAGTAATACCTCAAAAATTCTGAAATTCCATCATTAGAGAAAGATCCTTTCAAAATAGAATACTTCATTTTTTTATGATTCAATAAAGCCATAGCAGGGTAGCCAAAGCCTCCAATTTCCAATGCTACTTCAAGTTCAGGTTGCGAACCAGCTTCAGACCATACCCATCTGCAAAGAAAAAGTTACATATGTTACGCTAATAAAATAACCATACACGTACAATGTATCATCATCATAAGTCAACTGACCCCCATTGTTTGCGTTTAAATCCATCGGCTACTTTTTGCAATGTATTTAAGTATCCGTTGCGACATTCAGATTGACAGTCCAAGATATGCGGTAAGACAGCGATCACACAAAGAGCATGACTTTCACAAGCTTCTTTCAAAACTTCTTCGCTCGTAATCTATTGAAAATAAACAGACACACATCATTAGAAAACAGTTAAACCTGAAACGTTATCGGAATAAAGTGATACAACAGTACTTGTTTTATTTCCGGTGGTGGTAAATTTTCAGTATGTTTATCCAAAGCCCAGGTAACAATATCGTTGGCGGTACGTCCACCTGTGTACTCTTCAGCGGATGAGGAAGACATTTTCTTACCCGAAGGGAAATACTTGATAGTGGGATATCCTTGAATACCATATTCGGAAGCTTTTTTAGAATGGACAGTGGCATCGAGTGCACCCAATTTAACCTAAAATTAAAGAAAAATTTGTGACGATTGGCGATAAAATTGGTACGACTTTAAATTTGGTCGTTTCAATTTTACACGTACTTTGCCTTTCAACTGGGTAGCAGCATCAGCCCAGTGAGGAGCTAAATTTTTGCAATGACCGCACCATGGAGCGAAAAACTCAACCAACCACATATCATCAGAATTCAACACAAGAGAATCGAAGTTATCATCTGTTAACTCAATCACATCATCTGAACTAGCCTGAAATGATCATTTTTTTAACACATTGCGCTGATTTTGAAAACCTAACCAAAAACAATCAGTTTGCTTACAGTCTTCTTTCCAGATTTGTCACTGCCGCCAGAAAGTACAGCAGATACTTTCTCTCTAATGCCATTTATAGCGGCATCGGCGATTCCTTTCGCAGTTCTTGGACCACTGTAATCGGAAGGATGCCTTTTATCAACGAATATTTTTACTGTTGGAAAACCGGAAATGGAAAATCTCGCCGCTAACGATTTATATTTATCGGCATCGACAGCGCCAACTTTGGCAACACCCTGAAAAAAAGAACATGTCAATAGATTTTCATATTTTCTGGAAAAAAAATGTACTAAAGTACAATGAATACTGCACCTTGAGAGCTGTAGCCGCTTTAGAGTATTCCGGGGCAAAATTCTGGCAATGACCGCACCATGGAGCATAAAACTCTACTACCCAAACATTATTGCTGTCGATAACTTTGGACTCGAAATTGGAATCGGTCAAATCAATCACATCAGATCCCGATGAATAGATCGCGGAAACGAACTTTAAACAGTAAATTAGTGTGACTGCAAATAAATCGACATGACGGTGCATTTTCAGATTACAGAGAAAGAAGATATCGTCATCGTAAAACAGACAGTTTTGTATACTTACGGAATACTATCATTTTGATATATTTTTTCAAATGACCGAAGTAATGTAGTGATACGACTTTACAATGTAAAATTAAACTTGATTGGCGGATCACGCACACATACTTAATTATACGACGGTTAAGCACTAAAGTAAAATATTACTGCAAATGACAGAACAAAGTTACCGATTATATATTACAACCACCAAGTAAAGCAGAAAAACCTTATAAAAATTAATACCGGAGAATAACACGTACATGTACAAATCTGATTGACTGTTTAGAACAGAATCAGCGAATCAACAACATTGCCATTTTGCGAGGTGTGCTTTATCAGGAAACGACATATTACGTCATACCTTACGTTAACGCCATTCTTTCTGTCATCCTATTATTTCAAATTTAGATTTTGTGGATTATCACAAATTTCGGTTTCATTATACTCAGGAAAAAATCCAAAATATGATAGAACAAAATTAGAAATTCAATCATTTCCAAATACTAATGAATAATTTCAAAATTGAGAAAACAGAATATCCATGAAACGAAGGAAAGTTTCATTACACGATCTGGTGACGACGAAGTGAGTTACAACAAAAATAAATTTGCCTACAGTGCATTTATGTTGAAAACCGTCTCTATTGACCAATCACGAAGAACCACGAAAAGTGTTTCTCATTCTAGGAGTTTCAAATACCCACGTCTGAGAAAGGTGGTAAAAATTTTGCGACCAATTTAAAAATAGGCGAAGAGGACCATAATAAAGCCCTTATGTTACAGAGACACAGTTTTTCAGTTCACACAGCGTTCTATGAAACCTCACTTACGTTGTGATTAACGCTTTTAAAGCAGTAAAGCTGTGGTTGCTGTACCATCTGTTGTGCGTGACCACACTTTTACCTTATTAGTATTTCTTTATGCAATATGTTGACAATCCCACACAATGTCATGAAACATTCGATTATCTTTTACTTCTATTCCTACGCAAATCTCAGTTTGACCTATTGACAGCGCATGTATACGATAGTTTTCGATACCCGAACCATTGCATTAAAGATATGCCTATTTGCCGAGTTTTAGTTAAAACAAAATTCAAATTATGAAACAAAACTAATTTTTTTTTTTTTTTTTTTTTTTTTTTTTTTTTTTTTTTTTTTTTTTTTTTTTTTTTTTTTTTTT